>LOEQ01001816.1:11652-48151 GCA_001685075.1 Bramus lutescens
TTTATTAACCAATGAAAGTAACACATAGACAGATGACCCTCCTACATCAGCATGAGAAAGAAATTAAATGATTATAACTTTTTTTAAAAATGAAATATTCAGTTAGCCTTATTTGCAAATGATTTGATACTAAAAAGACCTTGATAGGGGCTGTAGAAATGGCTCAGCCAATTAAGAACACTCTTCTCTTTCAGAGGACCAGGGTTCAATTTCTAGCACCCACATAGCAACTCACAATAGTCTGTAATATCAGTTCCAGAGGGTTTGGTGACCTCTTCTGTCTTCCGTGAATACTAGGTATGCACATGGTGCACATAAATGCATGCAGGCAAAAACCTAGACACATAAAAATAAAAAAGACCTTGATAAAGACTCCCCAATAAAACTTTTTGATCTGATAAATATTTTCAACACATAGTGAGTACAAAATCAACATACAAAATAATTTTAAATATACAGTTATAATCTTGCTGAGAATATACAAATAAATAATTCTAACCATAGAAGTGTAAACTGTAAAACACTAATGAAATTAACCAAAGAAGATATTAGAATATGGAAAGACATATGTCAATGGATCAGAAGTTAATATTGTGAAAATAAGTATACTACCCAAAGTCCTTTATAAATCCAATACAGTACTTACCAAAATTTCAATGACATTCTTCAAAGAAAAAGCAATTCTACAACTAAATGAATCCCAAATAACCATAGCATGTTGCAAGGAGGGGCTGCTTGTTTGTCCCAGCTGCCCGGTTAGCTTAGCCCCGAAATAACCACACAGAAATTGTATTCATTAAAATACTGCTTGGCCCATTAGCTCTAACTTCTTACTGGCTAACTCTTATATTAATTTAACCCATTTCTATTAATCTGTGTATCACCATGTGGCAGTGGCTTACCATGTAAAATTCCCAGTGTCTGTCTCTGGTGGATCCATGGTGTATATATATCCTCGACTCCACCCTTCTTTCTTCCATCATTCACTTCTGTCTTCCCTGCCTACCTAAGTTCTGCCCTATCAATGGGCCCAAAGCAGTTTCTTTATTAACCAATGAAAGCAACACAAAGACAGAGGGACTTCCTACACCAATAGCAAAAGTAACCCAAGGAATTCTTAACAGAAATAGCAATGTTAGAGGTATCAAATACCTGATTTCAAATGATAGAACAGAGCCATGCTAACAAGAACTCATCAAGTATTGTAACAAAACCAGAATGGAAAGCTCTGGGAAGGAAGAAGACAGAAAACAAACCCACAGAGCTACAGCCATATTATTTCCAAGAGTAGTTCATAAACAAACTTGTATAAAGTACATCTTCAACAAATGGTACTGTAAAAACTGATTCCCATGTGGTAGAATGAAACTGGATCCTTGACTCTCACCCTGTCAAAGTGTAAACAAACTAGATAAAAACTTTGAAATTGTTTTAGGGAAAATTCATTAAGACATGGGTAGGTACAAGGGTTTTCTGAATACAAGTAAAAAAATGTAGGAAATAAGAATTGACAAGTGAGGTTGCATGTATTTCTAGGGGCTGATGAGATGGCTTAGTGTATGAAGTGTTTACTCTGCAAACATAAGAACCCAAGTTACTACCCAACACTCATGTAAAATGTGGGAGCAGTAGTATGTATATGTGGGGAGGGGCATTGGAGACAAATGGATCCCAGGTGTCTGCTAGCCAGCTGGTCTAGATAAAATGGAAGCTCTAGGTTAGTGAGAGACCTGGTTTCAGAAGTATGTTGGGGAGCTATAGGTGAAGATATTTGATGTTGCATCTGACTTCCATATGCACATGTATAGGTGAATATACACTCCCCAGCCTGCCTGTGACATACAGTTTCTGCATTACAAATTAAAAATGAAGCAACAACTTATAGAATGGGAGAAAATTTGTATTAACTACTCATCCAAGAATGATGAGTAAACCCAGAATTGAGGAGGTAGAGACAGTTGGATCTTTATGGGCAGACGGGACTACATAAAGAGTTCCAGGCCAGAAAGGGCTACATAATTGGAACCTGTCTCAAGAACAATAAATTCAGTATATATTTAAAGAGCTCATAAAGCAACATCAAGTCCTCTACCATCCAATAAATAAATGGGCAAATGAATTGAACAGTCTGTTCTTAAAAGAAGTACAAATTACCAGTGAATATGTAGGAAAATGTTCAGCATCCTTAGCCACGAGGAAAATGCAAATCAGAACTACACTGAGATACCATCTCACCTTAGTCAGAATGGCAATCATCAAGATATATAGGAACATAAATTCTTGCAAAGATAGATGAATAGTCAGTATATACATCATTAATATAATATAAATTAATGCTACCACCCTGAAAATCAGTATGGAGATTAATCAAGAAACTAAAAATAGAATAATCTCACATTCCTCTTTACCACTCCTAGACATATACCTAGAGGAATCTTTGTTTACATACTGGTAAGATAACCAACTACATCTCTGCTTAATCTACCACATTTTATAATACCTCAGTCATTTAACCAGCCTGGCTTTCCACATGTTCATGGACAAAGAACACACACACACCCAGACACACAGTGAATTATTTAGTCATAATGATGCAAATTATTCTTTTGCAGGAAAATGGATCAAACTAAATATTGTGTTAAAAAATAAACAGTCTCAGAATGACAAGTGTCTCGTGTTTTCTCTTATATATAGAATCTAGAATGAAAAAAACTTGTAAACAAAAAGTATGACTACTTAGGAAGAGAAAGGGGATCAGTAGGAGAGAGGAATGGGAACAGGAAAGAACAAAAGGAATAGGTAAAATCAACGAACATCACATATATACATAAGAATGTCATGATGCAACTCGTACTTTTACAATGAAATGTACTATATCTGGCACCTTTAGCAATAGCAGTTACTTTTATTTTATATAACACAATAATAAAAGGTTTACTTACTTCCTGTTATATTAAATCATGCTCAGCATTCAACAGAACTCTCAAGGCATATTAGGAAGAACACATACTGAAGAGACCAAATTTTAGACCTAACCTCAACACAAAAGGAGTTAGATTGTCATATGAAAAATCTTAATTAAAATGTTTTATTAGGGCCTTTAATACATAAAGTAGAAAACATAATAGATTTGCAATGTAAATAGATGGAAAATCAAGAGGAACCAGAAATTTATGCAACAAATTAAAAACACTAACTTAAGTTTGCCATTGGTAAGCTCATCTGTGGTCTGAACATGTCCAAGGAAAGATCATCACAGATAGCACAGACTTTAGGAATGTAAATTCAAACAGAAAGGGGAATTTTAAAAATGAAACAGAACACGTAAGAATTCTGAGGCAATTTCAGATGGTGTTAGATATGTATTGGAATACCAAAAGGAAAGAAAAGGAGAACGTGACGAAAGATTTGAAATAGTGAAAGAGAAATTTCCAAAAGTAATGGCAAGCAACAAATCAAACATGTAAAAATGAGAATTTCAACCTGAATACTTACCTGTTTATCCATCCATGTACCCACACATCCATCCATCCATCCATCCATCCATCCATCCATCCATCCATCCATCCATCCATCCATCCATCCATTTGTCTTCCTATTATCTAAGACACATTCAAACTGTAGAATCAAAAGACAAATCTTGGAAATGGCCAGAGATGTGTGTATGAGGGGGAAGGGGTATTTAACTATAAGAATAAAGAAGTATAGGTGATTTTTTAATATTAAATCTATGGAAGGAGATATGGAAATAAAACATTTTAAATAACTATGCTATTGACATTTATATCCCCAAAGACACCCATGTCCTGAAACCTGGTTTCTAAGAGTGTGACTATGGGCTAAAATGTGATAGCAATGGAATCTTTGAAAATTTAATTAAGGAACTTAATACCAAGATCATTTTGGACTTAAATTGAGTTCTAAACCCAGTGAGTGATACATGTTATTATAAGAGCAAAGAAAGTAGAATTTTGGAAAACAAAGTCGAGTTGAAGGAATTGTGGAAATAAAAGCAGACTGGAGTTATGCTCCCATAAATCAAGGGTGATACAAGTCTTGGGAGGTGGAAAAAGCAAAAGAGCATTGCCTCCTAGAACCTTTGTAAGTTTGCCCTATTAAAACTGAGGTGCCATAATTAGGAGAAATGAATCTTCAACCCCTCCATTTATAGCATCTTATAATGGCAGCCCCAAGAGTATATGCTCCTATAACAAAGTTGCTTTGCAGTTAATAGGTAAAGAATGAAAAAGTGTAAGATGGATAATGGAAAACAACCTAGATTTTTCTAAGTTTAGAAAGTGCAGAGATAAAAGTTAAGGCTGCTGACATCTTAGAAAATATGTGCTGCCATTTTTAAAACGTTGCTAGGAAATGTGAAAATCATATGCGTGTGTGTGTGGTGCTTGCACATGAATGTGAGAGCAGACATGTTTGCAGAGGCCACAATACATTCTTCTGTTGCTACCAACCTCATTTCCTCGAGATAAGGTCTCATTATACTGGAAGCTCCCTTCTGGGCTAGGCTGTCTGGCTGGGAAACTCCTAGGATCTGTATATTTTCCCCAGTCTCCAAAGTTGAGGTTGCAGGAATACACAGGATCACTTTTTACATAGGTCCTGGGGCAGTGAATTTCAATATTTAATAAAAGAAATTTGCAAGCAAATTGGAGAGATGTGATGTAGTTCCTCCTGGCTGCTTCTGGTATGCCACAAGAGAAAAGAGGTAATTGAGTAAGGAACTATTAGGTAAAAAGGAACTAGAACTTAATAACTTGGGTAATTTGCATCTTCTGGGGGAAGGTGTATGGTGTGTGTGTGTGTACACGTACTCAGCATTATACCCTGAAGTGAGCCAAGGGTATTTTATTTGTGGGTAAAGGCAAACACCTCAGCAAAAGCCAAAGAGATGGGTAGAAGGGCAGAATGATCCAGAGTCTTCAAAGAACCTTTTGATCTCGGGATGTGGATATCCTTAAAATATGTATCTCACACTGAAAAGGACAGAGATGATGTGATATGATTGATGTTAAGAAATCCTCTGTTTTTCAGGCAAGAAATGAATTGATAGTAAAATTCTGTTGTAGATCTTGAAGCTAAATAATGGGCCTAAATGTCAAAACAAGTCCTCGGCTAGGTGGTTTCTTAAACACAATAAATATATCACTAGAAAACATTTATAATTTGGCTCTTGATAAAGTTATTATTTTCAACAACTGTATTACTAAGTCTGAGAGTATACACCGAGTGAAGACCTTTGGTATACATATATCACACACATATATATATGTGCATTTTTTTGAGACAGGGTTTCTATGTTGTCCTGGCCGTCTTAGAACTCGCTATGTAAACCAGATGGGCCTAGAACTCAGAGATCTGCCTACCTTTTTCTCTGAGTGCTGGGATCAAAGGTGTGTGGTACCATGCCTGACTATATGCACATATGTTAAAGTATGTGTGTGTATGTATTTCAGAGTGTATACATATCAAAAATTTTGAATATAGAATGAATACATATTTAATATATACGTTATATCGCTAAAAATATCCTAGAAAAGATTAATTAAAAATTGACATATACACAGAATCATAGGCTATAATTGTTAGAATGGCTAGTAGTATGTTCCATTTTATCAAAATAAAATCTTTGTCAGTAAAAATGTATTCAATTTTGCACAGCTTTCATAAAATTGAATATCTCAGCCACCAATAAATTAAAAAATGTGTAGAAGACATTATTCATCAAAGAAATATAACTAAAACTATACAACAACACTATATATTTATTCCTGAGACCCAGCAGCTAATAAACAAGGGACGCTAAATTTCCATAGAGATGGAGTTACAGGTGCTTGTGAGTCACTTGTTATAGGTGGTAGGAACTGAACTCAGATCCTCTGGAATAACCTCTGGTCTACCTCTCCAGGCCCTCCACATGACTTTTTTCTTTAAAGCTTCATTTTCTTTAATTTAAACACTTTTTCATACAATATATTTTGATCATGTTTTTTCCCTTCTCCCAGATCATCCCCAGCTCCCTACTCACTCAACTTTGTTCTTTTCTCTCTCTCTTAAAAAAAAAATGAAAACAAAAAATAAGACCAAAAAAAAAAAGTTCACACAAAACCCAAAGACAAACCATGGAGTTTGTTTTGTGTTGGTCAATTACTCCCAGGCATGGGGTCTACTCTGAAGTGTTTTTGATATATCAAGTGACACTTCTTCCTTTTCCCTTTGCTAGCAGCCATCAATTGCAAATAGTATCTTGGTTAGAGATGGGAGGGACCCTGCGTTCACTTCCCATCTCAGTACTAGGATACCTTCTGGCATGAGCCCATGCAGGTCTTGTGCATGCTGCTATGATCTCTGTGATTTCATGCATGCATTAGTCCTGCTATGTCTGGAAGATACTATTTTATTGGAGTCATCCATCACTTCTGGCTCTTACAATCTTTCTCCCTCCTCTTCTGCATAGCTCCCTGAGCCTTGAGGAGAGGCCTTTGATGAAGAAATCCCATTTGGGCTGACTGCCCCAGTCTCATTCTCTGCACATTTCCAGTTGTGGATATTTGAGTTAATACCCATCTACAGCAAGAAGCTTCTCTCCCGAGGGTTGAGTGAGACTCTGATTTCCTACAGGATGATTTCTTTAGAATAGGTCAAACTTCTTACCTTGCGGTCCACACTTTCCAAAATGTAAATATTGAATTTATTGACAAATAGGAGTTAATGTGGGTTTTAATTTTGGAGGGTTTATAGAAGGACAAGAGTACTAAAAACATGATTCATGGTGGGGGGGGTTCTTCATTTGAAACTATCAGTCCATTCTCTGGATCCCAATGATCGACATTTCTAACCCACTCAACCTTTCCTCCAGATTTACTAGTATCATGTCATTTATGATGTTAGACTCAAGTTTGAGGTCTCAGATGCCATCAAGTAACATGTACCTGCATTGAGACTATAGGTATGGCTTTTCAGGTATAGTTCCTCTATGTTAAAAAGTATTATTTTGTAAATAAAATTATTAGTTCTACAAATACTCAACAGGGCTAGGCAGGAAAGAAACTGCAGTCTGGGGAAATGTGTGGTATACATTAGTTTTGAAATAAAAGTAGACACATAGCAGACTTGTTGATTTAATGTCTACACTCATGGAAGTGGCTCATTGTTTTTGAACTTGCCAAGTCTTGCATCTGCTTCCCAAGTTGTGGGATATGAATGAGATGTGGCACTTCTCTGAAGTCCTAGTAAAGGCTTCTGAGATCCTGACACTAAGGACACAGTTTTAACTTTAGTTCTCTGGACTTAATCTTCACACTAATGTCTGTCATTCCTATTGCAAGAAACTATTAGGTACTCTGAACATTTTGGCTAGACCAACTACATGACTAATTGTGTACTTGCAGTGTAAGTGAACCCACAAGTAGAGAGAACCAGCTCTCAAAATTTGTCTTGTATGCTGTGGATTGACAGGCATGGATGAGATAGAAAAATGTTCTCCAGAAAAATACTAGAATTCTTAATATATAAATGTAGTTAATAACATTCTTTAAGGTAATATTCCACCTACAATTAGTAATTAAAATTATTACGTCCATAATGTTCAGATCCTTCTTGATATTTTTTTGCCAGTTGCCATGAAACATTCTGTCATGCTCAGTTGGCAATTCAGCCTTAAGTAACAGGGAGCCACCCTACCTAATTCGCAGCAAAGGGAGTTCTCTGTAACATTGGGAAAACTACAGTTCTAGACTTCAAGGTAAAATTCTCACCAGAGCTTCCAAAAGACTGCTAAGTACTGCATCTTCTCTCTCATTACATCTATTTAGCTTTAAATTTTCATATGTGTGTATGTGAGAGTATATGCAGATAGAATAAAAAAACCGAAAAGAGGAAAAAAATGGGCTTAAAAGGAGCAGGATTGAAGTAATAGAATTTGATGTGAATGCGCACTAATTCTATTTAAATTAGGATGACAGGATTGCGTGAAGATTCTAATAAATGTAGACACAAATCAAAAAATGTACTGGAGCGGGCAGATCTGAGATTATTTCATGTGTAATTGAAGAAAGCAGAGGCAGTAGGTTGAGAATGTGGCTAGAAGGTGGGGAAAGATCAGATCAGAGTTCATGTAGTCATGATATAATCTCCATTCACATTAGGGGTCAAGACAGTGATGATTAACCCCTTCTCTGTTAATACTACATACTCACAGCACAAGTTATAAATTATTGCGCTATAAGGAATGTGACCTGGTCAAGAATTTATATAAATAAAACTTTACAGGATCCTCATTTGTCTTCTGTCATCTCTTGTAGTTTTTTTAAAGGCATTAATATATTTTAAATAAGAATTTATTTTGTTTTTAGTGTGCTATAAATTTTTCTATACTCTGCTCCCTTCCTCCCCACTTTCCTTCTGCCCTCCCCATTATCCCCACACTCCTAGTTTATTCGGGAGATCTTGTCTTTTTCTACTTCCCATGTAGATTAGATTCATGTATGTCTCTCTTAGGGTCCTCTTTGTTGTGTGTGTTCTCTGGGATTGTGAATTGTAGGCTGGCTTATATTTGTCTTTCTGGGTCTGGGCTATCTCACTCAGTGTGCTTTTTAGACTCATTCATTTGCTTGCAAATTTCAAGATGTCATTTTTTTTCTGCTGTTGTACCCCGTTGTGTAAACACCACATTTTCCTTACCCATTCTTTGGTCAAGGGGCATTTAAGTTGTTTCCAGGTTCTCCGATACTGTTTATTACAACGATACTTGTATCAACTCGTGTACAGGAACAGGTATGATTGAGCATCTTTTGGGTATTTACCCACAAGTGGTCTTGAGGTAGGTTGTTTCCTCTTTTTCTGAGAAATTGCCATACTGATTATCCAAAACGGGCTGTACCAGTTTGCACTCCCACCAGCTCTGGAGGAGTGTTCCTTTGTCCTACATCCTCTACAGCATTAAGTCGTCATCAGTGTTTTTGATCTTGGCCATTCTTGCAGGTGTAAGATAGAATCTCAGAATTGTTTTATTTGCATTTCTCTGATGGCTAAGGATGTTGAGCATTTCCTCAAGTGTCTGTCAGCCATTTTATATTCCTCTGTTCAGAGTTCTGTTTAGGTCTGTACCCCATTTTTTTTAATTAGATTATTCTTTTGATGATTTTTTGAGTTCTTTGTATTTTTTCGTTTCCCTTTCCTCCAAAAGCCCTACCCCCACTCTCAAATAGATGATTTCCCTTGATTATTATAGTTACACACACACACACTCAAGATTCCCACTTGCCTGTGCTATTCTAGTTCTCTAACTTATTTTTTTCTTTTCTTCCCTTGATTATATGCAAATGTAAGCAACATATTTCATTAGAAAGTGACCTTTTAACTAGTTAACCACCAGTAGTGTTGTTCTGAAGAATTATACTTGCACTTTGAGGAGCTACTCTTGCCTAAATAGTAAAGAGTCATCTGATATGAAGACTAAATCTTTTTTATTATTCATCAGTTTCAGCATGTAATCCTCAAGCCAAGTCATAAAAACAAAAAATTGTTCTAGTAGACCTAACATATTGAAGTAAAGTTTAAAATTAAGTTGAATATTATAAAATAGATAAAATTGGCAGAACTATTCCTCTTTTCAGTATCTATTCACTAGAATTCTTTAATAAGTCTTTTTGGCAAATTAGTACCCAGTGTTTTTAAGTTACTTATTTTAATGTTTTCATTTTCTTTTTAAAGTGTGAAATGAATAGGTTTATAAACTTTGTTTATATGCTTAAAGAGTACTTTATATTTTAATAAAAATAATGCTTAAGTTAAAGAACAGGAAAAACAATGCTCTCTAAAAAAATATAGGTATGTCCATCCTTTTGTAACTTTCCTTGGTTAAAAAAAATTAACAGAAAAAGTTCAAAGTAATATGATTTTACATAAATTAAATTCCTTCTGGAGAAATAAGGCACACATACAGATAAATTAAATTTCAGCCCAAATGTCTCAGATAATCTCTTGAGGGCAGAGGGAATAATGTGTAGGTAACAAATACCGAATGATAGTGATGGAGGAAACAGGCTAATTCCAGGTATGAGTTGTCTGATTACATGAAGAAAAGGAGGTGACTTAAGTATCATTTAAGCAATAGTAGTCCACTACTGAGAACCCAGATCTTCCTCATCTGCTTTATCATGTAAGGAGTATCTTCTTCAGACTCCTTCTTGCTAAAGGAATGCCTCATTGCAACAGTTCTACATTCCAAGGAATCTGAGTTGGAGAATTCAATTTAGTACACGTATAACATCAATTCTGTGAGAAAACATGCTGTATGTAATTGTGGGTCAATCTGGATGGTATCAAATTTCACTAAGAATTGAAAGTGATTTCTTAGAGGAAAGTAGCACTTTTTGGTCATTTCATGTATGTGATTTAGAAAACTCACTGGACCGTAACCCTAGTTGCACCTTTTGTCAGCACTGGAGAGAGAGCCCAAGGCTTGCCGCAGCCAAGCACTCTGACACCGAGCTCCACCTTGAGCCGTGCAGTTTCCTACAGTGCTACCCATGTGCCATACTGTAGGAAGCTAGCCTCACTCATTCCTCTGGCAGGTAATTGACAGCTGGCTTCTTCCGTTCCATTCACCTTGTGACTTCTCATATTGCATGAGTAAAAATGGCTTCCTTTCATGTCACCTAAGAACAATGGATGACAAGGAAGATACCAACCACATATACCATTTCCACTCCACTCTGTACGACAAAGTAAATCACTTGGCCATTCTAGAGTAAAGAGGATGGAATTACAAATCTCTGAAAAAAGATTTTTAGACTTAATTTTACTTAACTAGGTGTAAGTGGGTATATGAGTGCAGGTACTTGTGAAAGTAAAGAGTGCCAGATACTTAAGACCTGGAGTTATAGATGCTTATAAGTCATCTGACATGGATGCTGCAAAGCAAAGCCAGTTTTCTGGAAGAGCAGAAAGTACTCTTAATTGCTAAGCCATCTCCCTAACCTCACAGAAATAGAAATCTTTTTTTTTTTATAAGAAGTGGTAGCTAAAAGGGTGTACTTGTAAGAAGGGGAGGAATTTGTGCCCACTTCCATTAAGGAATTTTTCAAAGGTCTGCTTTGGAACACATAGGCAACTCCATTTGAGAAATTAAACAGGAAAAAATAGTATGGCTACTTTATAGTCATGCTGAGACTAAATAACATTAAGAGGTGTGTGTGTGTGTGCCATATAAGTCTTCATCAAGTGTGAATGAGAATGATAAGGATTCAACAAATTAGAATAATTAGTTGGGGAATCCATGAAGAGCTTTGTTTTGGGGAAGTGAAATGTCAGAAGCACCATTTTTGCATGATTATTATGGTGCCTTTGAAAAGGTCAGTTTGCAATAAGGAGAGACTAGAGAAACAGGTAATTATTAGAATCTAGATGTAATGTAATAAAGACTGAATTGGAAGGAAAGACTTAAAACAAAGACATTTTGTACAATGAATGACTAGTCTTAACTGATTTGATATGATAGAGGAAGTTTCAGAAGGGAAGAAATAGAAAAAGTTACTCCTAATTCAGACACGTGCTAATAATAGTACACTAATACCAAGAATTAGGACATGGTAGAACATGAAGCAGATCTCATTCTCTTCTTCATGCATCTGATTTACAACTGTATAAACTGCACTGTGCTGTGAATGAAACTGTTATAACTTCTTCAGAACACAAGTATTCTATTTGTAACCTTGCATAGTCCTTTGTTTTCCCTATACTCTTTGTGTATGAAATAGTTCTTTCAAACCAGTGATGAATGGCATTCTCTATCACATTTGCCCAATATAATGCTACATTCTTTTCCAACTTATTTATTTTTACTATTTTTTTGCCCAATATTTCTTGTTTTGGAGAAATTTACAGGGCTAACATGATTCTATCTTCCCTTCCATAATAGAAGAGCACAGGTCTGATTACTATGAATGAGCCTTACAAAGTACAAACTTCTGGCAAGTTCAAGCTGGTACAGTTAACTTCCATAAGTGCATATAAAACATCATTCAGGAAGGACTTCTATTGGGAAGAAAGGCTTTTATATCTATCAGTGGAATATTTAGACTTTACAATGCTGTACTTGAGAAGCAGTATTTTACTTCCCATCTCTCTTCTAGTAAGAAACACTACTTACTGTGTACCACTCAGTTCTTAGACACTGGAGATACCATAGTGAAGAAGATAGAAGGGTTCCCACCTTCATGGACCTCATATTCAGTTGGGAAAAAGACAACATGTAAATGTTAACAAATTCTGTATCTTGGAAAACAATAGAATGAAAATGAGAAATGAGGAGGTAGGATTTTGGAGAAAGGAAAGAAAAAGATCAAGAGACTAAAGCTGACCTTGGTAGAGATATGATAAGTTCCAGAACAGACTATTATAATACTCATAAAGCAAAACTGGTTTTTAGAAATTAGAAATAAAATTATTGGAATTAATCTGCCTTTGTAAGGATTGGAATATAAGGCCAAGGGAATTTCCTAGAACACAAGCGTATACTTCTGTTACCTGAGCAAAAAGCATATACTTAGTTTGAACAAGTCCATTAATTATTCAGTTGTCAGCTAAGTGAATAGCCCACACCTAAACAGATTCTTATGAAATTTATGAATACACACACACATACACACACACGCACGCACGCACACACAAGATCTTAAAGCTTCTAAAGAGAAAGCAAACCAAAACAACATATGGCCTACAATGGACAAGACAGGCACTGCAATTGAAACTGAGTAAGTGCTAGATGACAGCGGCAGTTCTGAAGGAACAATACTCTGAATTTAGGAGTGAAACTAAATTATGATGATTATACTCTATAGGAAACCACGAAAAAGCAAATGAGGGGCTCAGTCAGTTAGGTGCTTGCTGTATACAAACATAAAGACCCAAGTTTAGATCTGTAGCACCCATACAAAGAGCCAGGGGTAGTGGCACACGCTGGCCAGTATCAGGTTAAATCGGATAGTCTCAAAAACAGTAAAGTGGAGTGCAATAGGGGAAGAAAATTTGATACCAACCTCTGGGCTCTTCACATGTACACATGGTGAATGCACCTACCCCCACACAAATGCACACAGACATAAACATGTACACCCCTGTATATCACACACAACTAATAGAAACAAAACTAAAAGAACATGTTAATGAGAAGAATTGTATCAAGGCACTTGATTAATCCTAGAGAAAGTAAGACAGGGATCAGGGAAATATAAAACAAACATATATCAAGTCAGCAAACCAATTGCTGAGCCTTCGAAAAATTAAATCTGACAAACCCCTACTCAGACTCTTCAAAACAATCCAAGGTTGACTTGACCTTTATAAATACGTTAATGTAATTTATCATGGAAAAATGTAGTGATTTCGATAGGCTCAGAAAAAAATTGGCAAACTGGGAATATATCCTGGTAAATAATAGACCAAAAACTCCTACAACCTAGATCATTTTTAAAATTTTACTTTTCTATGTGGAGGTGTATGTATGTGTACATCTGTACATTTATGGGTGCAGAGAAGGTTGATACTCATCGTCTTCTTCCCCACCTTTTTAATAGTTTTATATCACTTCTTTCCCTCCCTTTACCCTCCATGGAACTTCTCCAGTGCACCCCACTCTCAAGTTAATACCGCTTTTTCTTTTGATTGTATTTGTTCAAAAAACCACACAGCTGTATGTGCACACACAAATATATACCCTGCTGTGTTCATTTTTGTTGTGTGCATGAGGTTTCAAGGTTGAGTACTCTGTTGGGAAACCAATAAAGTAGCTCCCTATGCTCTCTTGACCTGGATACAGTTATGGTTTTCTGTAATTGTCTCCATTCGCTCCTAAGAGAGCATTCTTTGACTTAATAGGTGGCCCTCACACAAAGGGAAGGTTTGTAGGACACAGTTCTGGAATTAGTCTGTAAAGTTTTCAGAATTCAGTAGGCTGAGAGCCCCACTTTATCTTTTGAGGCAGGGGCTCCTGAAATTGGAGCTCATCAGTTGGTTACATTGATTAGCCACTGATCCTCCAGGATGCTTCTGTCTCCACTTCTAAGCACTGGAATTACAAATGCATGCTGTCACATCTGGAGTTTTACACGGATGCTGGGAATAGTCAATAGGGTTCTCACCCTCGCTTGGCAAGGACTTTCTTTACTCCAGCCCTACACACATCATTTGAAATTTTTATAAATTAATGTCATTCCTGTTATAATCAGTTGCAAAATAATATCTCCTTTGGTCAGTTTTCAATGTAAGGAAACTGAACTCATTCAGCATGGTTAGATTTCCAAGTAAGAAAGAGTTTAGAATTAACTAAAAACATTCAAACTAGTATTACATATGGACAATATATCTCCTACTGGAGACAATATATAAATACATTGGCGCAGTAAGAAAGCTGGGCATAGTTGTGGGGGTATGCCTAATACATAACAGTTAATTTCATTTCAAAATAACTTCAGTAAGGCTGGGGAGATTGCTCAGCAGTTAAGAGCACTTGTTCTTGAAGAGGACCTGAGTTCAATTCCCTGTACAGCCATGGTGGTACAATGTCCCACAGAAGTTGCGTTTGAAATATCTCTAACCCTCTTTTAGCCTTCATCGGGCACCAACACTCACATACAATAAAAATCTTTGAAAAAGTTTAAATTTTTTATAATGGAAACAGTCAAAAGGTTAACTAAAAAAATAAATCTGACAAAAATGTGTGCACAGGTGCCGGAGGAGGCTAAAAGAGGGTGTCACATATTGCTCTGTATTTTGAAAAACCCTGAAGGGGCTGGTCACACCTCTCTAGATACATGGCCAATGCATTAATTTCTCTTATTCTATATCGCGGTGACTTACTGAGCCAGGACTTACTCTAGTGTCACACAGATACATACTGTATTATAAGTGTGTGACCAGGTCTTAACGCAAGTGAAACCTATGCATTTTTCCTTGTAGACTTTACCTTCAAAAGAAGCATTTTTAAATGCAACACAGATGCCTTACATGGAATCGCCTTTACATTCGGACAACTGGAAGCAGATTTCCAAGTCTGAGCTGTTAAGAGTACATGTTACAAAACTAGATTCCTCTTTTCATCCTGTGCTGTCACTGCCATCAGGTAAGCTACCTAATGAAAACTTGAGTATTTTTTCATAATGAAATGTAATCTTTTAAGTACAGGCAGGGCTGGAGAGATGGCTCAGAGGTTAAGAGCATTGCCTGCTCTTCCAAAGGTCCTGAATTCAATTCCCAGCAACCACATGGTGGCTGACAACCATCTGGAATGAGATCTGATGCCCTCTTCTGGCCAGCAGGCATACATGCAGACAGAATATTGTATACATAATAAATAATAAAAAAAGTTGACTTTTATTTTTGAAGAGGGGGATTGTTGAGACTTAACTCACTATGTAGCCCTGGAACTTTGGATATTTTTGTTTAATTCTCATAATCCCCTAAGAGCACATTCTGTTGTCCTTTTCATCTTATACACGAACACATTACACTTGGAGAGGTTATTCACCCATAGTCATTCAGCTAATGAACAATGGAGCAAGGAGCTGAGGTATTCATCACCAGACCCACATTCCTATTACCTTTTATAATGAAATAATTTGCTTCTCTTGATATAACTTGGAGGGTTGAGACAGGCTCATTCTAAATCATAACTCTATCATATCAATATATACTTATCCAAAAAAATATACTTATCCTCCAGACTCCACGACCTCCTAATCTAGTAAGATTAGCTTCTTTACCTACAAGCTAAAGCTTTGTATTCAACAAAAATCTCAGTAAATAGGTGCTCAAAGTATAAATAAATCCCTCATGGTACTTGTATTCTAGCTTTAATACCATATCTAAATGTAAGATATAAACAAACAAAATATTTTCTAAAAGTCCACAAGGTACTTTAGGGAGGTACATAGGAAGAACAAGGGCCAGCTCTGCATGTCATGTTTTCCCTCACAGTGGCAGAACAGATGGTATGCTTGTTAGAGCAGGAACAGGTCTTTAGAGAAACAAGGTTATATTTAGGCAACTGGAAAACAACTCTTGAAAAGTTTAAAAAGACTTTTAAAGCATAGTATTTAATTTCTATTCCCATTTCATTTTTTTGTAGCAAATTCCATTTCTATTTACACATGGACTTGCCATTAAAGTTTATCTTTGAGACAGCCAAGGAGATAAAAATCTTTAATCTCAGAACTAAGGAAGCAGATGCAGGCAAATTTCTGTTTGAGGCTAGCCTGATCCACAGACTACCTCTTTTAGTCNTATATATATATCCTGATTATATATAGATATACATATATGTATGTATATATGACTAATTTTGCCTATTGCTGGCAAAACATTCAATAGGTCAAAAAAATTGCTAAAAATGTTTTTCTGGACGCATTTAGGTGTTTGTTATTCATGCTTTTAAAATGACTTTTTCTTACATTCTATAAAATGAGTGTGTGTGTTATGTAGTTGTATGCACGTCATGTGTCATAGGTCAGAGATCAGTTCTCTGGTGTCAGTTCTGTTATGCTTGATGGGAATGCCTTTATCTGCTAAGCTAGCTCATTGGCTCTGGTTATACATTCATGAATGAAAAAAATCCTTAGTAAATATGAAGTTTGGCTTAGTAGGTTGGCTCAATAACCAGGTAATAGGAACTTACAAAGCTAACAACAGTGTTCAATCCATAGGACCCACACTGCAGAAGGTCAGGTAAACTTCCATGAGGTGTCTCTGATTTCCATGCACCTACATTGTGGCACTTGAACAAACCTGCCATCCTTGAACACAATAAATTAATGTAATCTTGCTTTAATATGGATTAATTTTGAGGATGAAATATGTCAATATTTTCAGTTTACTTTATCTGAAGGAGGACAGCTTCTCCGTGAATTTTAGTCTTTATACAACTAGTTCACTTATGTTTGTTCATGTCAAAGAATGTGAAACTTGATGTTCTCATATATTATGCTTGTAGTAGTGTTTCCCTGTTTAACAACCATATAAACATATCATTAAATATTGTTTTCATAAAGATCTTTTGGGTTCATTTGTATCTAGTCATCTAAGCTACATTTATAATGATTCTTCATTTTACATACTAAAGGGACGTTAGAGCTACTCATCTGCTAGTCTTGTTTATTAAGTATACCAAATTACTAACTTTCTAAACACTGTTACCAACCTTGTTGGAAAAGTATTTTGATAACCTCTACTTCTCAACGCTCTTGCTGTGTAAACTTTTATTTTTCTAAGCTTATGTGCTATTTATTAAAAGAAAATAAAATTAGTATTAGGCTGTGAGTGGTGTTCCTTGAAAATAATGTTTTCCTTTGTTTTTCCAGACATTCCCCTTCATTTTCATTTTGAGACCTTATTTAAGAAGACCAATGTAAAAGGAGAGCTTGCTGAAAATCCACTTGTAGGTGACTATATCATAGCGCCACCATCTGGTACGTCACATTTACAAATCCTGCGCAGTTGTATGGTTTTTTTTATGTTGCCCACATTTACTTTTTACATTCTAAACAAATAAAATGTAACAAAATAATAAATGCAATTTCTTAATTTTTAACACATTTTCCCATAAATCACACACACAGACACACACACACAAGCTTGTGGATTGCTTACTGTTTGAGGTAAGGCCTTTAGACCTAGAACATGAGATGGGGAGGGAGAGGTTAGAAGGTGAGAGAGAATAGGAGAGGGAGATAGAGGGAAGAAGAGGGGAGAGGGAGAATGAATGGTTGGATGAAAGAATGAATGAATGAATGAACATAGGAACAATCCTAGGATGCAATGTATGGTACCTATTGAATGAAAATTATGACGTATTGATAAGTAGAAAGTAGTATTATTATATGGTAAATTAAGGATACCAATTTGTTTTATTAGTTCAGATAATTATTGCAATGTAAGCTGGAGTTATAGTAGAATTAGTAACCATGAAATATCCCACAGCTCATCAAGAGTACTTGAGGGGAAAACATAAAAGGAAAAATGTAGCTCAGCCACATATAGAGAAAACCCAAAAACCATAGAAAGCATCAATTTTGTTTATATTTACAAAGAGTACAATCGTGAAATGATCAAGAGCTGGGAACCATTATAATATATAGTATTGGTAGTTTTTCCTGGATAAAAAAGTTTAAAGACTTATTTCACAACATAAATCACAATAAATTGTAGCTGACTTCTATAATTTTTAAGTAAAAAATGAAGTGTATATAATAAAACCTCAAGGAAATTATAATGAACTGTTTATGAGTGCTCTGAATAGGAATGAAGACACTGTCTATGCTTAGAAGCAATATGAAATGAGGAAAGAAAGCACTTCTGATTGTCTACAAAGCTGTAAATTTAGTATCAAAAGAAGGCAAACAAATTATTCTCAGGTAAAAATTATCTACCTGCAAAACTCCATAGTAAAATAAATATATATTAGTTGTTTTTTATTAACATAAAGACCAGCTATTTTAGTGCTGAGGGGGAACTGTATGTTGCTCAGTGTTCAAAGATCCTGAGTTAAGAGCTCTGGGAGGCAGAGGGAGAAAACTGATTTAAAAAAAAAAACTTTTATAAATTACAGTAGTACTTAGTTAGAATATATAAAGTAACTAAGTCCTCATTCAAGACATGGCACTGTCTCTAGAGTAAACAAGGGTTTACTTTAAGAAAACTTTTAATAATTTAGACTTTTAAGGGACACAACATGAAAGATGTTTCTGTATGGAGAGAATAAACTGCTCTGGTCAGAAGACACTTTGTAACTTAAGATGTCTGTTTTCTGTATTTTGTTGTATACAGAGAATTTTAATTAGAATCAGGAAAGGATGTTGTTTTTTTTTGTTTTCTGAGACAAGGTTTCTTGTTTGTCCTGACTGTCCTGAGCAAACTCTTTAGACCAGGCTGGTCTTGAACTCTCAGATCAGCCTCTCAAATGCTGCAACAAAAGGCGTGCACCACTACACTTGACAGGAAAAGTATTTTTAGAGTTACATTTATTAAGAATTCTTTTTCTACAATCCTAGCACTGAGGAAGCTGATGGAAGGGTTGCCAGAATTACGGAAGCCTGGGCTACAATAGGTATCCCAGCCAAAGTAGGACACAGTGAGACAGCTCTGCTGTTCTCAACTCAGGGTCCTCATATCTCAGATTTTTAAATCCTGGGATTCTTGGCATATGCCACCATGCCTAGCTAAAATATTCTCTTTGGACAAAATTATTCTTATCTCAGAGAAAATGTTGAAAGATAGTAAATTCAATTTTTAAAAGATCAAAAGATGTTCATATATTGAAATGCTTTATAGTTATAAAGTATGGTGTTGGTACTGAACAAAAGCCAACTCAAAGCAACTAAATAAATATAAAACATAAGGCTCAAGGACTTCCTGTGTATTATGATAGTGTTGAAAAGAGGCTTTAGTCAATAGTTATCAATGACAAGAGGCTGGAGAAATGGCTCAGCAGTTAGAAGCTCATGTTCTTACAGAGGGCTTGGGTTTAGTTCTCAGCACCCACATTGTTGCTCAGAACCATTTGTAACTCCACTTCAGAGGAATCTTATGCCCTCTTCTGATTTCCACAGGTACCAGTATGCAGATGATACACATACATTTATGCAGACAAAACACTCACACATAAATCTTTAAACCAATGACAAGAACAACAAATGCTTGATGTAGTCTTATACCAACACTATTGGAAGGTACAAAACAAAAGACAGGTATCGTTATTCTTGAATAAGCAAATCACAATAAAGAGCTAGAGAGCAGTCTGGGTCAAAGGCTGTGTTTGAGTAATCACTTTTTATTTGTGCCCAGTAGAATTAAATAATGACTGATTATGATATCTTCTCATGTAGCACATTAAAACAAATTTTAAACGAATTTTTGTATATATTTCAGATGTATTAAAGAGGAATATGCTAACAGTGTATTAAGAAAACTAGAAAATCTAGATCGTTATAATGAAAATGAGAATATAACATTTACTGATGACTTGTGTATTAGACACTTTGTGAATGTTTAAATATTTTGCCTGTTAATAAGAAACATTTTAAATAATTTCTATTGCTAAAATAAAAACAGTAGTCTTGATTTCACATGACACCAAGGGTTTATATAGGTTATTTAGGAGGCACCCACGTAGAAAACTTTATGACTAAATTTCTACTTTTGTAACTACTGAGAATATTTACTAAACTGCAAACTATGTAATGGTCCAATTATTTTCAAAAATCTAGTCCAATATTAGATATAAAAATCTTATTCAGAAATGACTCAGCATTTTGTAATAATGTAGATTAGTAACAAATATGACAGAGTTATATTATTGGCTAATTATACACTAGAATATGCAATTTTAAAAATATCTTAATGTTTCATCTGACGATGGAAACAAATACTGCAATGTAATGGAAGGGTGTTTTACAATTAGTTATGTAAAAAAGTTGCTATATAAATCAAATTTAACATAAGGAGTTGGTTGGAATTCTGATGAAGAAATTAGTTATAAACATAAACACTTGGAGCCCACTCCTAACCTGAGACTGGGTTTCTGTGTAGTCTGGGTTGTTTAGACGCTTGCTCTGTAGACCAGGCTTGCCTGGAACTCAGAGATCTGCCTGTCTCTGCCTCCCAAGTGGTGGGATTAAAGGCCTGGGCCACCACCGCCAGTCTTAAAAAAAAAAAACAAACTAAATAAAGTTATTATCAAACACACTTTGTAGAAAATCCAAATATGAACAATGTTGTATATTAAATATTTTGTTATTTTTAATAAAGCATTGTGATCACTTAACTATACCTATACTTTATCAGTTTCTTAGATTCAGGCTGACATGATACACATAAAATACAGGTTTATTTTTAAAAAATTGCAGCATTTTAAAGGTTAGCAGAAGTGTGATGAAACGAGATTAGTCATTAGTTGATTATGCTAAAGATGGCAGCACATTCATGTGAGGTCATTCTTATAGTCTCTTTGTCTTAAAATGTTTCAGAGTAAAATTTACAAAATAAAAATCAAAACACCTAGGGCAAGAAGCAATTATCTATGCTTAAGAAGGCAGAAGCAGTAATGTAGGCTATGTTCGGGTCCTTTTATATGACATAATTCTACTCAATGATATTTATCCTGAGAATAAGTTCTTTTTAAAAACCCAAAAATGCAGTACTCATTACTGTCACAGTGGTTTCTCAGGATGGTGCTGATAGCAGCTGAGTCTAGCAGCTATAGAATACCCAAATAATAGTCAGAGAAATGTTAGGCAACATCTGGATGATGAGTAGTAAAGTAGGAGATAAAAATAACTACACATTTATATTCTAACTTAAATTGGGACTTCATGTGTGAGGTATGTATGGGTTATCAAATGTACATGTTTCAGGGAAAGGGAGTATGCAAAAGTGAACATGATTTATCAGGGAAGGGATTACGTTTCTTCTAATGGTCTGTTGTTTTCTGACATAAAAGGTAGTGTAAATGTTAGGAAATGAACTGATATTGAATTATCAATAATATATTGATGTCACATGCTGTCACATAAAATGAAAAATTGTAAAGTATGAAGTAGAATATACTTGAGTTTTATGTTGCCAGGCTACTAGGCAAACCAATGCAATATTCTTTTGTATACCAGTTTCTTTTCCCCTATTTTATTCCCTACAATTCTCAACTTAAATAAGCATTAGGATTCTTTTATCTTATATAAAAGTAGGTTCCACATTGAGAAGGTACTTGGTGCTAAGCAGACTATTAAGTGCTGAAAAATCAAAGGTAAAGCACAGAAAATTAAATACATTTTTAGATATTTTGTAAATAGATAATAAAAATAAAATATAAATTTAATTTCCTTTGTTTTTGATTTAATACACACACATATAAAGCAAAGGAGAAAGTTAACAATAACCATTATGGGCGCTGCAAAGAAACGTGGTAACAATCTAGACTAATTCTTCCTAAGACAAGGCAAAAAGAGAGATTAAGGGGGATGAGAAATAGAGAAGAATTCCAGAAATGTAAAGATGCTAAGTGCCATTTTGGAATCTACATAAAGATGAAAGTTCCAAATGAGTGTTCTTCAAACACAACATGCAAGCACATTACTTGAAGAATATTGTTAGAAGGCAGATTCAGATTCAAGAAGTTCAGTATGGGGCCCAAAACACTGCATTTCAACTGCATCTCAGCCAATTTAGATACTGTCACAGTTGTGTAATATGTTAATATATGCAATGTTGACTTGTATTATGTTAAACTTTAAATAATGGAAATAAACACGTATTGTGAAGACATAAGACAGTGTGCTTCCAAGTACTACAAATAGCCTGGTATTTCTGTAGAATGAATGTGGGAGGTAAGTAGACAGATCTTTGGCTTACTACAGCACTTTATCCTGTTCTATCAGGCTTTATACTTACAAACTCATGTTGACTACAGAGAATTAGGGTTAAAGTCAAACAGTAAAGTTGTATAAATACATGATTAGTCTAATCAAGAGGAAATGCCAGACAAAGCAACTGAAAGGCCAGTCTTTACTAAAGTATTATAGGGTAAGAATAAGGGAGCAGAACTCTTCGAGATAGGACTTTAAGAGAGGATGTAAAGAATGCATCACATGATTAAGAGTCCATAAAGATTATAGGGACAACTACTGAATATGAATAAGTATAAACTAGCTAGTAATGCTGCTCCTGATTCTTCACAACTATGTGGGTATATAAAAGATCTTGCTTTTGAGAAATATTGTATTTTTTGACCATTATGTCAGAAAGATGAATTTATACAGAAGAGGATCTGAATATATGAATAAAGGGCATATGGCAATTCTTTGTATTGTTTCAATTGTTGTGTGAATTTGAGTATGTCAAAGTTGTTGTATTTAACTTTTTTTAGCGCAAAGACCTGCAAGAAGAAAGAAAAGTATAACCTATAAACTTCTAAAACTCAGGGCTCAGGTTACTTCATCCAATATGATCTTATAGGCTTTTTTTTTTGAAATCTTTCTGTCCACATTAAGTCCAACACAATAATTTACTCTGAAAGTCATTTTTAGTTCCCTTCAATCATCATAGCCAATGATAGATTGCAAATTGTTACCTGTATTTTATGGTATTTTGAAGAATTAATGGAAGACCCTTAAACTCCAACAACAGAGACTGGATCCTGCTTGCTGATTTTCACTGTTATTATTTTGCACCTTTATACAGGCTCTTCTGTCCTCTTTCCCCTCACTCTGACTTATAAGGCAATGAAGATAATTAAAGGGTGATCTAGATGGTACTTGCTTAATACCAAAGTGACAGTCAAGGTGTACAACTGAAATTGATGTAAACTTCCAACCCTTTAGTTACTCTGTGCAGGTGTGTGAAGATTGCTCTTGCCATCTCCTGTTTAACATCTTTCCATTTGTTGGATGGAAGGAAGTTTTAGATGTCTTTAGAATTCTGTTTTCCCTAGTCATGTTTTCTTTCATCCAGTTTTACTAATCCTCATTCCTTCACAATGATCTTTTAAATTCTTTTCTTTGCAATTTTTAGGATATACTTATCTCTGTGTATGTCATGACCCAACAGATTTTCAAAAAATTTGCTGTTTGATATTTAAGTGAATTCTTTGAAATCTTAAGAGTTAATGTAAGCAATTCAGGAAAAACTCGGGGTTATTTCTTCAAATGCTCTTTTCCATTTACTCTGTATGCTTATCATTCATTTTCTTTTCTTCATTCTATTCATTCAAATGTAGAAGCTCTTCTAGCCCAAATTTTGATTTCTTCTAGCTGTTGCTATTTTGTTACATGACTCAACTTGTTATCATTATTAAATCTGAACAAGTATGTTTTACATTTCTTAGATTGCTCTGCAGAGGCTTCTAGGACTTGTTTCTCTTCATTGTTTTACAGACCTATTACTTATACTCAGAGAACACTCCAGAAACTCTTTAAGATAGTTCTTTGACTTCTTGATTGTTGGTTAATTTATGGTTTCGATACTGAGATTTTGAGTTTCTGGACTCACATTTGAAACTTATTTCATGTTAGCATTGTTCTACCACTATTATTTACAGTAATCATTTTTTAAAAAAGCAGAGATTTGGACTCAAAATTACTTTCAGATTAGATTTGGGACAACAGAGAACATTTCAATGTGGGGCATTTCTCTATGGAAAGCTAGATTCTGTTGCCCTAGTGATAGCCTCTCTAAGCAGTCAAGCTGAATGAATACTGGTTTCCACTGTGTACCAGATGCTCCACATCATTTCTCCGTTGTCATTTTTATTCTATTTCAGGTCAAGAAAAACATGGTATTTATCACATTTTTATGGTAACCATTTTCCTTTGTACTTCTGCTTTGGATTTCTTCTGCTAAATTCCATAGGATGTTTTACAGTGATGCTTCATAAATTCTGATTTATATTCTTGTTTTTGCTGATAAATGTATGCATCTATGCATAAGTCTATGTATAAAAAAATCTGGCTTGTCACTTTTAGAGCGTTCTGCTACCTTGTAACTGGATTTGTGATAACTGTTAGGCTATGCCTTTTATTTGTCCTTGGTGTGTTTTGATACTTGAGTCTACATATATTTTCTTTATTCTCTTCCATATTTCCAAGCCTTTATCTACTGGTTCCCCCAAAGAAGCTAAGATACTGACTAAACCACTACTTGAACTATAAGGTGCAGATGCACAGTGTTCATGATATTAAAGCTAACATTTATGGCACATTTTCCGTGGCAGATACCTATTTCAGGAGTTAATTTATTGACTCTTCATGACCCCAAGAGTGCTGCTATTATAAATATGTTGAAGAAACTGAGGCAGAAACACTGACTTAAAATTATTTTAGATTCATATTTTAAAAGTTCAGTAACAATGATATCACTGTCATAGTTGAACGAAATGAGGTTCTTGCTCTCAGAGTCCATGTGTCATGGCATGTTGGTGCTTACTTGGTGTGGAGTATTTTCAGATTTAAGATAACAACCCCAGGGTTTCAACTGTCATTCAGCTAAGATTCACAGATGTCAACTAGTGTTCAATGATTTTGAAGATATTGAGAACATAGCCCTTCATTTTATCCACTTGTAAATAAGTAGAACAAAAATGGAAATTAGGCATTTCCTGAGAATATTTTTTGAGAAATCCTATTTTTTCATTTATTTTTAGTTTAGGAACCATTCATATTAGTAATTGAATTTTTATTTCATTTCATGTAATTTTGAAGTATACCTTAAAATTTTAAACATTATAGGTAGAAACAACTTAGTTGTTCACTGTCTCTGTTAAAGGACAAAACTTCACGCTTCTTTTTGTTTGTTTTAGTACAAGGGACTTCTCTGACTCAGTGGAGAAATGGATATTCCCCTATGTGTAAGCCTCAGATAAGGTCACAGTCATCTGCACAACTATTACAGGGAAGAAAAAAGAGACACTTGAGTGAAACAGCATTAGGTAGGTCAAAATGAAGATGTGACCATTAGTGTTAAATATTGAAAATAAAAGTTATATTTTTCAAAGAACCCTTGTCTTGTGGAAATTTATAATCCAGAACAGTCACTAACTACCTAAAACACCTTACCTACCAAAAACCTCTTAAAACTACCTAAAACATGAGTATATTCATGTACTTAATTAAGAATTTGATAGCTGGTATCATTGTACTTTATGTCAATTACTTCTTTCTGTGTTGCAATTACTTGCCTTCTGTCAGCTGGTCTCTGCACAGGATTTAGTCTCCATGGACTCAGAGTAGGTCAGTATAAGGTTACCTGATAGAAACTTATGAGTAATACTAAATGTGTTAGATTTTGAGAAAGTAGTCAGGATTCAGCTCAGGAACTTCAATACCCCTTTTCAATTCTCCAGAGTCTCCAACTTATATGTATCAGATCAACAAAAGAAACAAAAGGTAGTATTTGAAAACAGCTGTTCTGATTGTATCCAGCCTGAGATGTTGTGGGGACTTAGGAGATGACACTTAAAATAGTTGTTGTTCATGATAAAGAAGAAAGCCAGCAAGGTATATATTTTGAAGAGCTGCACATCTGGTAATTGTGTGTCCTAACACACATCATATTCATGAGTCAAATCTTTCCCAGATGTCATGTTTCAGTAACATAAACATACTCAATAAATTACAAACTAATCACATTCAAAATGTACTAATTATAACAATTTTATATAATGAATCTACATTTATCTCTAGTGTCTTTAGAAATTTCACTTTAAATAACAGATCTATAATCACTATAATCTGATCAAACACAGTGGTAGAAAATGAACAAGCTCTCAAATGCATCTGGGGATTTTGTTCTCTTAAGAACAGACAAGCAAAGATCACCTTTTTAAGCAACTTTCATATATACATGCCAAAATATTGGTAAAATTGTAATCTCTTAATAACAGACTATGAAATATTGATTATCTAAACAGTAATGAGTGATTGATTCAAATTTAATGGATATAAGGAAATATTAAAAATCGATAAAATGATATATTACAAATAAATAAGCAGATAATTACCAAAATTTGATAAATTAGGCATCTCCCTAATAAGACACTGCCCTGAAAAATGAATTCTTCAGGGATAAAAGACACCTAGACAACAATTACCAATTTCAATATGTGAATTCTGATTTGAAGCAACTAACAGTTAATAAACAATTTTTTTTACAACTGAAGAAATGTAAATATAGTTGGTCTTACTACATTTTTCATTATGAAGAATATTTTTAAATAATTCATACTGAATTCAAATATACATTAAATGAGTGAACAGAAACACAAAAAATAAAAATCAGAACTTGAAACATGTAATACTAATGAAAGCATATAGCAAACGAATATTGGGAGTAAATGAATTTCATTCATGAAACAGCTATAGGATATTATATCAAATGAATACCAGAAAACAAGAACCTTTAGAATTTATGAAAATTAAATAAAAATAAATGAAATACAATAAAAATAAAAACACAAGACAGTTAACTTGAGGAAATCTCACAGAGGTAAGGAGGCAAAGAAAAAGGGCAAGAAACCTAAGACCAGTCTTGACAATGCAGCCTGAGTGGGACACTTTAAAAACAAGTCCAGGGAAAAGACAATGGGGAAGGATACTCAAGGAAAAATACAAAATGACGTAGGCAAAGAACACTGAGGCCCCACAAATACTTAGAAGCAAGAATATAAGCAAGACTCTTGTTTTATAATTTTGTTTTCGGATTATGTCTTTAAAAGCTAGCAAACAAATACAAACAAAACAACCATCTCTCACTTATTTTGGAAAATAATTCTAGTACATGTGGTCATTTTTAACATGTGACATTCTGAAGGGTTCTTTCCATAGCAGGAGAAAGAACTAGATTTGAAGAATTTACTTTTCAACGTACAGAACCAGGATCCCATTGCGATTTTACTGCAGCCTCTAATACCAATGTTACATCAAGAACCCAGAATTCATCCTTACAAGTAGGTTGCTTTTAAATCTTGTAAATTCTAAACTATTTTATAGATATTTTAAGACATAAAACAAGTTTTTAAAAAAACGTTGTCTATGCCAGACCTATTCACTAATATGTTTTATAACTATTTTATTAGGAAATAGTAAATTTGGTTAAACAAATCATTTTTACTTGGAGGCAAGCAGCTCATTCTTTAATTATGTTAAAATCTTATGACCATCTCTACTGTTTCATCCAAAGCTAAACAGTTTTGCTAATGAATATATGGGATTTGTATTACTCTTTAATCAATTTATTTATGTATTTCTATATTTAATTATTGGTGTCCAGGAGTAGAGAGGTCATGGAAATGAAGGTTTAGCTGGGCAATCTCAATCTGAAGCTTGGGCCAGAAGCATATACATGAAGATCTGTAGCAGCCATCTTCACTCAGAGGTTTCTCAAATTTCATAGCCTTTCAAATAATTGTGTGTTTCTTATACTCAAAATATGCCTTAAATCTGTTTTGAAGATAAGCACTTTCTTAATTTAATTGTTTTTCTTAGCATTTTATAATCAAATCACTGACAACAATGCATTTACAAAAATTATGTCACAGATAAACTGTATTATTTTTATATAACTAATGAAGGAATATCACCACAGATAACTAAAACAATACTGTAAGTTAGTACAATAATTCTGTGTTACAGAATACTACTCGACGGAGGTTAAGAAGTGAGAGCTCTTATGATATAGATAACATTGTGATTCCCATGTCATTAGTAGCACCAGCTAAGTTAGAGAAACTCCAGTATAAAGAAATACTTACTCCACGGTATGTATACTTACATCTGTTTTCTTTCTTCTTTCTTTAATAAACTTAAATTCAGAGTCAAGTTTTAACTAAAAGGAGAATGTTCCCCTTCCCTATTTGCATAGAAGGTAAACGGTAAAAGAAAATCTTACATTAAACCGATTGGCTTTAGCATTCAAAATACATTTTTACTTATTTATATTTAAACATCTATTATATATGTTTATTAGCATGGTATTTCAGCAGTGTAAACACTACAACACACAGCTCTTGCTTTTATGATAGAGGTAGACTTGGTTGCAAAGACTCCAAAGAAGAAAGCAACAATATTTGCATGTGTCCTCACACTGGTAAGACAGTAGTGCTTGTAAACAAAGTGAGCTTCTGAATTATCTCTAATTCAGCAGTAAAAAAATCAAATAGAAGAATGAAAGGGAATATCTAGGAATTTAATCCATAAGAGTAAAAATGATTATTTATATAGACTCAAGTGTGCAAGGCCTAGCCAGACACAGAGGTTTGGAATAGTTGATATTAGAAGGCTGAGCTAGAAAAGAATCAGACTAAGCCCACCCCTCAAATCCATGCACAGATCTGCATTCACTGGCAATGAAGACAGCCATGTTTTATAACAACAATGAAAGCAATCTCTCTTAGATATGAAAATGACACCAGGAAATAGAACACATGGCTTAGGTATTAATTCCCATCCATCTCCATTTTAATTCTGTAAATTCACTTACTACTTCACAGTTTATCTGAGGAAATTAGTCTGGCACTCTACTTGTAGGCATTACAGATTGGCATTTTCTAAAATAAGTATTTTTGTGGTTAATAGTGTTCCATAGCAACAATGTTTTCAACTCACAGTGAAGAATTCTGTGAGCCAGCTGTTAAGCTACTAATTTAAAAGGAGGGATGATACACATTTCCATACCAAAGAAAACCGGAAAACACTGAATCAGGTCAGATTTCTCCTCTAGTTTGCCCAAGCCAGTTTATCAGCTTACCAGTAAGTTAATTCAAAGACAGCACATAATTAGAAACTGCAACTATATACAAGAGATTATTCACTAGAAGGTATAGAGATTCATCTTCTGTTTCCTCTTAAAAAAGCTTTTTTCTTTTTTTTTTTTTACAATGTCAAACTATGAAAATACAACCATTTGAATTATGGAAGCCTTGAGGAAATAAAGCCCTAATGTATTTGGCTGTGTTTAGAAAATAAAATGTGGTATTTGGATAAAAGCTGTTTGAAATTCTTTTGTATTTTCAACAGCTGGAGGATGGTTGTTCTTCAGCCTCTTGATGAACATAACTTAAGCAAAGAAGAGGTAAGCTGCCAGTGTTTAATGTGGTAATTGTACCTTTCATATTCTAAAGCCTAAATCATCGGATATTTAAATATCTAAAAGGAAATATAAAGTATATGACTTTTATTTATAAAAATAACTCTTAAAAGGATATTATTTTTAGAAAAATATTCCTTTGCAAATTTGGCTGCAAAAGTGATAATATGAAGCATAATGTATCTCCCAAACCAAACCAAACAAAAGGTAGTGTGGAATATATGTAGTATTAATACCAAGACGCAAGGACAGTCCTAACAATAAACAACAATGCTTTTGTAGTAAAATATTCACAACAAAGGGGATAAAACAGTAAAAATAAGTATTGTCACAGCATTTCAAAGCAGGCTGTGAATTATATAAAAAGATCTGCCTCCCCCCAAACTATTGGATACTGAAATTATTGGTAAAAGATTCTAAACCTGTATTGATAAGAACGTTAAGTATATTGGTGGGAATCAAAACACTGTATGAAACTCGAAACTCTCAAAGAATTAATGAAAAGAACAATTAGAGGGAAAAATACTATATAACAGCTAATTCCAAGGTGATGGTCTTTAGATGAAAATTAGAATTATGTAGAGGGAACACACATAGTTTCTGTCAATTTACAGTGCATCTCTGTCCATTGGTCTTGTTTCTGTTGTTAATTCACTTAGCTTTTCTGTTGCACTCTTGCTAAAGTCAGAATAATTGCCAGGAAAACAAAATTCCCTAGAGGTATCCATTTAATGAAGTCAGTTAACTAAACTCTGATATACCTCAATCAGTTTTACATTTTTTTGGCGTTGACATATTTTTAGAACACTGTAGAATGAATAAAGTTTAAGACTATTTTTTGTAGATTGGGTAAGATAGTACATACCTGTCATCTCTGTCCTCCAGAGGCTAAGGTAAAAGAGTGTATATTCAAGCTCACCTTAGTACAGCAAAAGCCTGTCCCCTCAAAATAACAAAACCATTCCATAAGCTGTGGCAAATGGAGAGCATTGGGGACCCATTTACAATCTAGATACATATTAAAATATGGGCCAAGAGTAGGATGTTTTATAAAGCTTTGTGCTCATAAAATGACTATTTGAACCCCTTTTGTTGTTTCAAAAATCTTACCAGATAGAAGATCTTTCTGATGAAGTCTTCTCCCTAAGACACAAAAAATATGAAGAGAGAGAGCAAGCTAGGTGGTCACTCTGGGAGCAAAGCAAGTGGCATAGAAGAAATAACAGGCAAGTATTTCAAGTTTAAAACATTAAAGCAATATATGAGGAATGAACAGAAACAAGTCATAAAATCCAAGAAAGACCACTGACAAGGAAATCACAGGATGCAATATTAGCTGTTGTGTAAAGTGGCACCTATATACAAATTTACATTCAAAATATACCTGGGAAATTATATGAAGTGAGTTTCTAGTACTTTATTTTCTCATGTGCTGCTAGTCATGGTATCATACTTACCTAGCAGATATTAGGAGCATGTCATTTCATACAGGCATGGTGGCACATGCCAATAATTAGGAGGCTGAGGCAGGGGACTCTCCAGTTTAAAACCAGTATAGACTGCAGTGACGACCTCTTCTCCAAAATCTAAAAGCAGGTTATTTCAGTGCACTTTGAACAGTGAACCCGGCATTAGCTACTGGAGTTTAGGTAATCCATTTTAGCAAACCCTCAAGAATAATACTTAATGCAAATTCTGAGAAATTTTATTTTCGTATAAAAGGCAAGTAGTTCATGGAACTTTGAAAAATATAAACATTGGATATGGGCACATGCTCAGAGTTCCTGAGGCAGGATGATCATTAGTTAGAACATGTGCTGTAGAGCCAAATTCATACACAAGCCCATAAGAAGACTTCAGGAGAGAATAATTATGATATAATTAATAATTATCTATTTGAAAATACCTGTAGTATTTTTGCAGTTACATTTCCTTATTTTTAATATAGCCACAACTAAAAAAGCAAGTTCATGTAAAATCTAGCTGTTTTCTCTCTTAAGGAACATCTGTCAATTAGTTAAATAATATTAAAGTCCTTTCTCTGCTTAGCTGTTCAGATATACTCTAAATCTTTGTTGAAAGAGTTCTCTTAGTAGAAATGAAACTTGAGGATTCCAGTTCTTTTCTACATCATGTATATTAAAACAATTATAGAATTATAGAAAAAAACAATAATTCAAAGGCTATAAAGGTCAAATACATCGCCCTTTCTGTCTTGTTAAAATCAAATAACTGTAACTATTATTGATAACTCAATGAGGATGGAGTACTATATTTAAACTTTGGATAATGACCTTTCGTAAAACCACCGGGAAGGGCATCAAATGACCTTGAGCTGAGAAAAAGACAGTACTCACTTAGTGATACCCTGTATTCCTTTATTTCCTTGCTAGAGCTTACAGTAAAAACTTGGAAGGGCAGGACTTGGTTCTGAAGGAAAACCCCAGTGAACTTAGCAGTGCTCAGCAGTGTGCTGCCAAGAGCCCCCTTGAGCTCCCAGCAGAGAACCCCAGTCTGTGTGCTCAGGACTCACTTTCTTTAAATGATAGTCAAGAAATCAAGGTAAGCCTAGGTTATACGATTGTATTGTGTTTTAATTACTTTTTAACTTCATCTCACTTATGTGTAGAAATTTATTGTACATTGTTTTATTCGTATCAAACTCAGTGAGACATTCAGTCTAGCATGTCCATAAAGGAGTACATAGTGGAGTACCCTAGTTCCATTATATTAGCAATTTTTTTGTATTTTTAGTTTTTTGGGCATAGCGTATCAGTAACAACTGCCACCTGTCTACTTACTTACCTGTCAGAGAATGGGGATTCCACTGCACTTTCTTTACAGAACAAAGCTGACCACTGGAGACCGGCACATGGCGCACAGTAAGCATAGCTCTGTTTCCCTGCTTCTCGCAAAGGATTTCACTTGATCCACACAAATCCAGCTCCTACTTTACAAGAGTATACCCCAGAACTACACAAAGCTCACATATCTATCCCCATAAAGTCTTGAAAAATAACTAGATCAAGAATGGACGGATTAATATGCAAGTTGCAGAAACAGCCAATGTGTATCTGTGATAACTATGAGACAGAAATGAAGTACATCAAATGGAAGACACCCATAAAGGGTTCTGTGGCAGTACTTGCTTTTCCTAGTAAAGAGATAATTCCTTAAAGTCAAGAAATTCTCAGTATATTCCACTTTGACATGAGAGGAAACAAAAACCTGAACTTAGATGCTCAAAGAATAATTATAAAAAGTGACATTACAAATTCCTTAACAAATAATCAAATTAGGTGAAACTTAACTGAAAATGTTTCTCCCCTTTCAGTCTTTGTGGTGGGAGCGACGAGCCTTTCCGCTGAAGGATGAGGATACAGCAGCCTTATTATGCCAAGATGATAGAAAGGATGAGACTGAGGGGGCGAGCACAGCCATCTGCGATGAAGTCTTCTGTAGCACTACACCAGAGAATGGCCACCCTCCAAACATGCAGTTAGATGGGATGGAAGAGTCTAAAACCTTTGGTATAGGAGTTACTAATGTTAAAAGAAATAGGTGACAGAGAATACATACAGAAAACTATGTAACTGAAAGGAGAAGAGGGAAAAAACCTAAACTCTCTTGTGGATCTTCCACTTCCTCTAGTCACGGTTCCAGAAAAGGAGGATGTGCTGCATGTATCCATCCATCTTCCACTGTTCATGAACCAGGCCAGAGAAGTTTCTTTCTCCTTCCTGAGTCACAGAAGTAGATAGCTTTTCACCTACACAGATGCTAGGAACTTGTGTTTGTCAATCATACAGATCACAAGCACTAAGCTATTAATTGCTGCAATTTGATGCCAAATCATACTACGGGGTAACTGGTAAAGTAAGAGGCCCGCCTTGACAACACAGTTGATTTGCATCAAATGACAACTATTCTTTGCTTCTACTCTCATGGCAGGTCACTAAAATTGCCTCAGTAATATATGAGAATATACTAGTGTGTATACAGAACACACACACACACACACACACACACACACACCTAATCTTGAAACTGCATAATCAACTACTCTATGCAGTGTAAGTTGCCATGAATATCGAGCACAGGTGTGGACTGAAACAGACATCTGAAAGCTTGGACTATGGAGGAGGAGTTTTTTTTCCTTTTATTCTAAATGTTGTTTATATAAGTTATTTATGGAAATTCTTATATCAGATAATACAATATTCATTTATTTGAAATCATTGTTCTTTCTTGAACTAACCACAGACTTTCTGCTTACTCCTAACAGAATTAAGAGAAGCAACTTAGAGTTTAATATATTGATGATACATTTTAAACTGTTGTCTTTGAAAATTCACCCTGTTTTATTTGCTTTATGTACCTCTTCAAGACAGCAATTTAAAATGCAAAACAGCATACAAATCATAATATGGTTGTAACTCTAGCTAATGTACAGCTAGAACCTTTAAATTTGGTTTCTTTCTGCAATAGCTTAACTCAAATATCTTAATAGGCTCCTAGATCAAGAATTCAAGTTTTTCAAAGACTAAGACTTTAATATAGAATATTGAGGAGTGTACATTAAAGAAAATTCTTTCCAGAGCTAAAATACCATTTTTTCTAGATGAAAGTTAAGGACAATTTGTATCCACCACTTTTTGTTATGCAAAGAAAAATGATTCAATTTGTAGTTCCCATAGTACTGAAAATCTGGCCACTGGGCTTAGTGTCTCTGGGATTAGATACTGAAGATTTTGTTGAGGATCAGAAATTAAACTGGTCCCTACAAAAAGGGGGTAGGGGAACCATTCAAATTCAATACTTACAAACTTTTGTTTATAGTTTTACTGTACATTTATTTTTAATGAAAAAGATAACAAAAGCCAGAAAAATACAAGTTGTCCCAGTGAAAAAATTCAAATCTTTGTCATGACTGATATTATAATCTTCTACATAGTTTTTTAATTAAAGTTATTCCTATATGCCTTGTACTGTGTGATTTGATTAAATATTATTACTAATGGTACAAACTTTTCCTAATCCAAAAATAAAAACAAGTATTAATAAACTTTACCTTAGAGGGCAGGAAAAAAAACCCAGAAATCTGTTTCATGCCTATGTTTGTCAGTATTCTTATTTTTTAAAACCTTATTTATCAAAACTCATAGTATCCTTAAGAGATTTACTGATACTCGTTGTGTTCTTGTCATATTCAAGGGTAAGTGTGAAGTTGCCAATATGTATTTCCAGTCTCTTGGTAACTGGGAACACTAAGTATTTATTATTAATACTTAGTTCATAGATGAAGTCTGTATCTTGTCTTCTCTTAGCCTACTTCTTCTTTCTTAGAAATTATATGTACATCCTCCAGGTCACATCTCTAGTTCCAGAGTATCCTTGGCTCACTCTGACTCTGCTAGAGGGTACAGTTACACTAAAAACAAAGTAAAGAACCTTTCTTGTTTCTAACCCACCTTTTGGGTGCTATTTGTAGTCAGAGCAGTAGGACATACCAGAAAGCCTTCTTACTGAACCCTTTCTATGTACCAGCCCAAAAAATACCTGCCTAACAATTATAGGACAATCTAAGAGTTAATTAAGCACAATCAAAGTGCTTAATAACTTACAAAACATACACAATGCTTGCCATTTTGTGTTGAGCATCCCCTACAGTCTACAAGTAGAACTATAAACCTTACAATATCATGTTATGCTTTTAATTCTCGACACATTCAACATGTATGAGTTGGTAGTGAAAATAGGTTGGGTGATTTTTATTAAGATCAAAGAGCTAGAATGGGGCCAACCTGGATTCAACCCAGTGGAGCTCCCAAGAGAGACTATATTGTTCTTTTCTGCTCAGAGCCATCAGCACATATTATTTCACAGCCCTTGTGGGGGTTGAGTGAGAACCAGGAGCAGGGAGGAATTACTGGATAGTGTGCTGAGAAAAAGAAATACCTTGATAAAGTCTGTGCTTACATATCAGAAACCCTAGGCTTCAAAAATTATTTTTATAGTTTTTAATAAGCCAAGTGTAAGATTAAAAAGTAAAAATGTTTCAGATGCCAGACCATAACATGCCACCCCATCATAGCTTCTGATTTTTGTTCCATTCCATTCATATTCTCAGGCATATAAACAAACCACAAATGACACCAAACAGAAAATATGGATGTCATTTGCTTTTGGAATAAACTGGGGAAATAACAGAACATTCTTTTTAAAAATACAGAAAAATGGTTTTCATAGTAGCTAATTTTCCTCTTTAGGCACTAAGACACATTTCTGTCTGTAATCATAAAACCGTATTTTCACTCTTTACAAAAATCATTTCCCAATATAAACATGAATATTTCATCATGCTAATCTCTAAATGGCATCACTAAAAAGGTAGTTATTTCTAACCTCTTGAACATCCTGCACAATTGATTTTAATCACTGGAATGCAGCACTGCTTCGATTCGATTCAATGTGATTTGGTAGTTAATATTTCTCTTTTCCAGTAAAAAAGATTTCATGAGCAGAAACCGGGTTCCTGTGACTTCATCGATCAAGAGAACGTTTCTGGGCAGCTTCTGAACAGACATTTCTTAGTAAGTTGATTACAGATCTGGGGTCGTCACTCCTCATGATGGCACTGCCAGACACAATCATGTTAGCTCCTGCCTGCAAGAAGTACACAGCTATGTTAGCGTGGAAGAAACCAATACAGAAGTCCTGGAGTAGCCTGTCCACCCTTGGCTCTGTCAGTGCTTTCCCAGAAGCTGACTGCAGCACTCTAATTCACTGAGTTACGAAGGGAAAATGTTTATAAATAAGGCCACACTGTTGCGGGAGCTCCTTCCGCTCCTTCAGCCAA
>LOEQ01001816.1:48303-60720 GCA_001685075.1 Bramus lutescens
AAATACCCCTTTAATTCCCAACTGGTGTGGGATTGTTTATGACTTAAGCCTTCACCACACAATTATTTGTAAATGTGTCTACCAAGTCACTGAACTAGTGGGTTAATTAGTCCTAAGATGCACACAGTACTGTTGCCAATACTTAGAGCTTTGAACTTTTAGATCCTCAATTCCATTTAGGCCTTTCCTAACGCATACCAATGACCCCAGACACTAAGGCCTATGGACACTGTAGCTGTTTGTTTCTAGGAAGTCTGAAGGGAGTCAATGTGAAATGAGAAGCTAGCCATAAACATTGGTAACATTGGTGCCCTGTCATTTTGTGTCAGAAAGAATGTAAAAATGTGTCTTTATGCTTTCTTAGACTTCCAGCATGGATTACGATGCTTTAGGAAATTCTCCATGGATGACATTTTTAAATGTGGAGGCAAAGAAATGGGGGGGTAAGGGGAATACCCTAAAAAGCTCAAATGAGATAACTCCAAATATAGCTCTGGGGTTGGCTAGACTCAACTCCCTTTGGGTAAGACAACACATTAAGTGACAATCAAACTCGAAAATCACATGCTGAGGAAATTTTTCCAGTGAGACCCAGTCACCTAATAGTAGAGTATCTATTTCCAATATCATTCTTTAGAATCTATAGGACTATTGATTAAAATGCCTCTTAATTTGAGCAGGGTTAGCACCGCAGAACTTAATAGGATCTAATAGATAATGTGCTCAGTGATAATCTGTCCAGTCATTTTCAAAATACTTGTCACTGACAATTTTTTTTTTTTAAAGCTAGGGTCTTGTCACGTAGCCCATGCTGGCCTGGAACTTACAATTCACATTCCTCCTGTCTTTCCTGTGTCTGCATTCTCAGTAATTGCCAAGCTTTCGATGGTTTGTATTTGGCAGAATAAAAATGAACCATGAGACTTATAATCACCTGCAGTTCTCCAGGAAGGGCTGCCAACTAGTGACCATGTGACCTATGTGACCTGCAGTTCTCAGGGCTGCCACCTTGTGATAATCAGGAACAGCACTAAGTAGGGTAGTTCCCTAGACAAAACAGGCTTAGCTTGGCAAATGGGAACTAGGCCTTGATTTTCAACAGAAATAGATCTAGTCATTTCTTATAAGATGCAAACAGGTAGCTAACACTTTTAAATTCTAAGAACAGCATTATTAGGCCAGTTAAATTTCTCTATTTTTCTTCAGTCAAGAAGGTATCTTTTTAAAGACCTTAATGGTTTTGTGAAGGGCTAACATTCAACACACTCTTTCTGGAGATCAGAGTTTACTATTTAACAATTTATGTATTTAGAAACTCTCTTGTTCTTTACTTTCCTAATCTTACGTTTGAACCAAAAATATTTTCCCAAGAAAAACATCCACTTGAGCAATTCTTTGGTGACAAGCCTGTCCCGCAGATTGCTCTCCAGGAGCAATCCCAGTTGAGGGGCAGTCTCACCTCCGCACACTTCTGAACAGTGTCAGGACCTACTCCACCATCGACCTCTATATCCAGAGTTGGGAACTGGGTCCTCAACCAGTGAACCTAGACACACACGAAGAAACAGTGACTCTTACAGTGGATAGGCGGGGAAAGCAACCAACCACATAAAGCATCACTGCTGACACAAGCTTAGCACATACATAACATTATTGGGGGTCACTTTCAATAGACTGAAGCATTTTATGTTTATAAAAGTAGTTTAGCAAATGACATTCAATTTGTAATAGCTTTGCAACGACTCTAATGAAAACTCTCAAGTGACCCAAGGTCATAAAAGTAAGTTTTAAAATTTTGCAATATAGTTATAATATTAGATTTTATTTTAAAACCTATCATAGTGTATTACAGTATCTGAAGGCATCTCTGTTCCCTCATCTCCCAATCAGGCATGTCTCAATGACACATGGTACAGTTATGTCTACTGAATACACATTTAAAATAAAAGCCTAACCCCAGAACAGACTATTTCTTTTACCTTTGGCATCATATCTTCCATGAACTTTTGGCCTCCAAACCCAGGTTCTACCGTCATTACCAAGGCCATATCTATTTGATTAGCCCATGGGGCCAAATATTCAACTGTCGTTCCTGGTTTAATGGCAAGGCCAACCTGTAACAGACAAATGCTAAACCACATCATTTCCCTACTGGATTATAGTGACCAAGTTTTTTTTTTAAATCAACTGACAAAAGAGAGTATGCAAATTATTCAGAGTATGATATCAGTATTTGATTTTTAACCCAAAAAATACTTTTCTTACAATATATTTTGATCATGCCCTCAACTCCTCCCAGTTCCTCCCTACCCACCCAACTTTATAGTCTCTCCTGCTTTTGCTTAAAAAAAAAAAAGTGCCTGGCCACAGTGGTGGCACATGTATATTTTAAATACACATTTTTTAAATTTAATTTTTTAATCCCAGCACTCAGGAGACAGAAGCAGGTGGATCTCTGAGTTTGAGGTCAGTCTGGTTTAGAGAGCTACACCAAGAAACTCTGTTTCGAAAAACCAAACCAAACATGCAAACATACACAAAAACAAAAATCAAACAAACAAAAGAGAGATTAAAAACCCCCAAAAGCTTACCTCCAAATAAACAAAAACATGGAGTTCTTTTGGCATTGGCCAACTACTCCTGGGGACTGTGCCTACCCTAGAGTGTGGCTAGTAGACCCAGCAAAACTCTGCTGTAAAAACCGATTTTCTCCTTGCCGGTGGGTATCAATTACAAACAGCTTCTTTTTCAGGGATTGACCCTGTGTATCTACTCCCTCTCTCGATGATACACTCAAGCCAGATAGGGTCCTAGCATTATTTTTGTTTGCTTTTTAAAGCTAAAATGGCCATTAAATGTGAATGATTCCAGGGTAGTGACCTTCAGAAACATAAGTGGAATAATAGCTTACAAACAATTTATACTTTAATTCTGGACTCCAGCTGCCCACATCCAATCGCTTCCCTGTCATTTTCCCCCCACCTATCTTTCAATCTTTGACAAGCACTGGTATAAAATGACTCCTACCATTGACTTACCTTCATCCCATTCTCCCGGATGTCTTTAATCAAAGCCCCTGGGTTCTCAGTTGCCTCAAGATGAAAGGTATATTGATTGGCACCAGCCACGGCCATTGGCTTTACCCACTGTTCTGGCCTAGACACCATCATGTGCATATCTGGGAAGAAAAGACATCTCCTGTTCATTACTGAGAGGAAGATCCAGCTCACAGGATGAAGTCAGACTACAGGGTTTTTTTGTTTGTTTGTTTGTTTGGTTTGGTTTTGGTCATCACACACACATTTAACTAAGATTATAAAAATCAAAAGCTTGGAAAGGAGTTAAGACAATAACTCTTTTATATACCAGCATTACTGTATACATTTCTAAACTAACAAAAATATGTTAATAGGTAAAAAAAACTGCACATAAGATCAGCATTCCTCAGACAGATTTTAGCACTCTCTGCCTAATATGGGCTAGCTGTGCAGTTGTTATATGCATTAGATGTTTCTAAGTACTGATTAGCACATGAAATAAGAGAAAGTACAGAAGTTCTGCTTTTTGCAGTTTGTGTAGCTTCATTTTGCAAGTTTTCTGGTGTCAACTGTGGTCTAAAAATATTTAACAGAAAAGTTCCAGAAATAAACACTTGGTAAGTTTTACACTGTGTATGTAGCCCATACCAGCCTTCTCATTGAGTCATCCTTCTGGTGCACACATACTATGTACTACTGCCTGTTTGCAACCTGGCAGCTGGCTGAAGTGGTCACATCCAATGTCCAGGTACCACAGTGTTTATGACTGACTTTATTTCTATAAAATCATTATTATTATTGTGTGTGTGTATGCATGACATATGTGTAAGTACAAGTGTGTGCATGCCATAGAATACATGTGGAAATCAGAGGACACTGTTGGGAGTCTGATTTTCTCTTTCCACAATGGGAAAAAAGGTTAGAACTGAGGTTGTCAAGCCTATGTAACAAACAGGTTTATCCTCTGGTTATCTTGATGACCCCTGTTGTTTACTTGCTATCAGTAGCACAGCACAAGTGTAATGATGGTGACAAGTGGACAAGTCATAAATGCCTCCTTCGAGTATCAGCTCATATTGTTGCAAGTATTACAGTAAGAAAATATCACAAAGACTAATTATAAGTTATGCTTTTAACACAGATATGTGTAAGACAATCATTAATGATGCTATATCCTGCAGTAGCAAATATCCTGATAAGATATTCTTTATTTAAAAACAAGGACATCATGGTAGTATGCAAGTTTGCATTAATCTTTAATAAATGGTGAAATCATATGTACACCAAAAATCTTTTTAAAATCAACTATTATATACCTTATTACTAGTAATAAATATGATTTATATGCTTATTTTATATATCCGTATACCCAGGGCTGTGTAAAAATTTCTCAGGGAATAAGGAGTCAAGATTGGAGGAAGTTTAATAAGCCTGGCTCTACATTAGGCACAGTCTTGTACATGATCCTGTACTACTTTGGAGGTAGAATCAGGAGGATCAAGAGTTCAAGGGCAGCCTGAGTTATATGAGATCCTTCCTCCCCCACAAAATTGCAGTGTATGGGAAGTGTCTTCAAGATACAGGTGATAAAAATCACAAGAGTCAACACTTTATAACAACAAACTAAGTACTCTGGCCACATTTGAAGTAGCCAAGGCATAACTATGATGTGTTAGAGGTTAGTCATATTAAATGCACTTTTGACTTACGATGTCTCATTTTACAATGTATTTGTGAGAACAAAGCCCTGTGATACAATGAGGAGCATCTATCTCTAGGTGTGGCTGCAAACAGAACACAGCAGCTTCCTAAAACCACAGTTTCTTCTTATAAGCTCTTTGGTAACAAGCACAAGGTATTTTCTTTCAAGTGACAAATTTAATTTGTTAGTTAAAAAGAAAGTCTGTAAAACAGTCACTTTCTAAAACAAGCAATTTAGCTGTCATTTTTGTTTTTTCCCAAGAAGAAACTGGTGTTTGGAAAAAGCAGCCAGTTTAGCTCATGTAATGGTGCAAGTTGTCTGGCCCAAGGAGCGTCACCACACCCTGCAGCAGAAGTGCTTTGTTCTTCTTACTCTGTCACATGATAATCAACAAGACATTATTCAAAGACAAACTTATTAAAATAAATACTCTAAACTGCTTCACCAAAGATGCATATTGTATGTATGCACAAAGTGTGAAGTACACTCACTACAGAAGGTCCAATGTCACTGCATCATTGACTTGGTTATGACACCAAAAATCTAACCACTGATGTGTAGCACCAGTATGGACAATGACAAATAAGGTCTTAGTATGACTAAAATAGTTGTAACCTCATAAATGAGCTAAAGAGGGTTTCTAAGGTTCCCTACAATACAGACCACTACCTTAGATAATAAAGACTTTTCTTGTATTTCTTTAGCTGGTTTTTGTATTCAAAACTAAGACTGCATAGGTCAGAGCTTTCAAAATAGCAGGGTCAGATGGTACAGACCTGTAACATAAGCATCTTCAGTGGGCTAAGTAAGACAGGAGGATTACAAGTTCAAGTCCTGCTTGGGATACAGAATAAGTTCTAAGTCAACTAGGGGAATTTAGGGAGAGCCTGACTCAAAAGTAAAAGCAGGGCTAGGGAGATGGCATAGTGGATAGAAGTGCTAGTCACGTAAAGCTTATAATCTGAGCTTGATCCCTGGAACCCGTAAGAAAAGCTGATACAGTAATGTGGTCCCATTTACAGTTCTGGCTCTCTTATGATGAGATGGGAGGTAGAGAGAGAATATCCAGAAAGCTCTCAGGCCAGATAAGTGGCATATGCAGTTAAGACAGACCCTGCCTCAGAAGGGTGGAAGGTAGACAATGACTTCTGAAAGCTGTTCTTTGACCTTCCCTCCACAAGTGCACTGTGTCACTGTACCACATGCATACCCACACCCATGCGCACTCACACACACAAATATATATAAAATTTTTAAAGATTTTTTAAAACAGTAAAAGGCTGTGGTTCAAATTGGCATGTGCAAGGTTCAAGTTCTGATCTCAGTTCCACCAACAAAACCCCAGAACCTTAGAGGTTATATATACAACTGACAGACTACCTATTTATTAATTTTCAAGGATCTTACTTTTAATTATGTATATATGTCTCTCTGTGTGGATATTAGCACATAAGTACAGGTGTGCACAGAAGCCTGAAGAGGGAGTTACAGATGGCTGTGAGACACCTGATGTAGGTGTTGGGAACCAAGCCCTGATCCTCTGTAAGAGCAGAAATGTAAGAGCAGAGCTCTCTAGCTCTGGTCTACTTCTTAAAATCCAGGCATGCGTCAATTGTCACACAACTAAAATCCAACAACAAAATCAAACTGTTAAACTATAGAAGAAAAAAAAAGCCTCAGACTCCAAGTATTAACACAGTTTATTCATCCTTATTTTGAACAAATTTTATAAAATATTAAGTAGCAAATTTATATACACGTATACATCATACATGTCTGCCTAAATCCAGGATGAAAAAGTAGATTGTATAAGAATGAAAGATTGATGATAGAACATAGGAAATAGTGAGAAATGAGGAGTTAGAATAAAAGAGAAAGGAAAAACCAGTGGGAATGTATGAGAAAGAGAGCAGTGGGGTGTGCGGCTGGTGCATGTGGGAGCAGTGAGGTTTACTTCGTCATTTCTCATAATCAAGATAACAAATTTAATCTTAAAGTCATGTACACAATACAAGCAGATTCAAGAAGAAACTTACTTTAAAAACTCCCTTTCCCCAAAACTTTTTAAGATAATCAAGATTATATTTAAGTACATAAAATTTAAAAAGATGAACATGTTGATAGACATGAGGCAATAATGCACATTCTTTTGATCCTCTGAAAATGAATGAATCCTTTCCCAGGTATGTCCAGGCACAGCCTGACTAAGCTGAGGGATGGCTATGACCAACACAAAACTATAAACTTATTATATGTTTGGTTCTGTTTAGTTTTTGTAACTCAACTCTGTGATTCTCAGGTATGAACTTTGTAGCTGACAGTAACATGTTGCATGTCAAATGGCTGGACACACTTGCTTGAATCTGTGTCCGTAGCTGCTACTGATAATAGTCAGCAGACACACATGGCTACTGAGGACTTCGAATATGCCTACTGCGAATGAGAAACAAATTTTTATTTTAATATAAATAGTTAAATATGGGTTTTAGAACTATCACCTGAACATTTCAGCTAGAGTATTTTATAAAATGTTCTACCGGCAAAAAAAACAAAAACAAGTTTTACTTAATTATACAAGTTACATAAAATATTATAAACTTGATTCTATTTCAGTTCAAATAACTTCTAGGTTGGAAGGATCTATAAACAAAAACAAAAACAAAAACCAACCCCCTGCAAAAGAAACAAAAACACTTAACACTTATTATTCCATGAAATGAAGCGTATCTTTAAAAAGACCATATTTGAAACAAAGAAACTGGGTGCTGGAATACTTAGCTGAATCATAAATTCAATTACTAGTCATACTAAATGTAATGTTTGCTTAGCCTGAAGAAAGCTGGGGATGGAGAGAAGAGTCCTCAGTTAAGAGCATGAGCTTCTCTTCCAGAGGACCTTGGTTCGTTCCCAGCACCCACACGGTGGGTCACACCCTTCTGTAACTCCAATTCCAATGCTCTCTTCTGGCCTCTGAGGGTACCACACACACATATACACGCAGGCAAAACACCCAAATAAATAAGTTATATATTATAAATAATAAGTATATATTTATAAATAAGTTATAAAGAAAATCACAAGTTGAGTTCTAGCCCTCCCTTTATGGATCATATTATAGTCAGTTCTAAGAACAAACTGAAAAGTGGATAAAGTTAGTTTGGACCAGTTGCTTAGAAAGTCCTCTCTGAGGAGAGGACAAATGATCTGAGGACTGTCAATGAGGCCCTCAGCAGAAGAGTTTTTCCAGGTAGAATCAGGTTCAGGGCTGAAGGGAAGGGAAAGGGTGTGGATTGCTAGGAGAAGGGTGCAAAATGAAATTGATCAACCAACCTCTGTTTCCTTTATTTAAGCAATGTAATCAGTTTTAAATGTTTAGCAACCCACTTACCAAAGAAAGGGTCCTGGCCTAGCTGCTTTCGAAGACTTTCAACCACAGGGTGACCAAAAGTGATGTTGGGAACAAAATGCCTACAAAACAAACAAATAAATCTTACTCTGAGAACATTTTCAATTTCACTTCTGCATTTATCGATATGCTTTCTGAGAAAGAAACAAGGGAATGTTTGGGATGACAATTTTTTCCATATAATTCTTAACATTTTTAATATTAGACAAAATTAGGCAAAAGTAACCAGGTAAGATTGGGCTTACAATTAATGTGTGCTGTCTCATATATCTTTATAATGACAAGTCTATAATTCATAACTCATGGCAAGCAGAAATGGAAAGATAGCAAAAAATTTGACTTGCTCAAGTGACACACTAGTTATTAAAGGATTCTAATACAAAGTCCTGAACCTGCCTCTAATTCACTTCAATCACACAATACTGAATGACAATTTAGTTAAACAATAACCATTAAAAAATAGCTTGGTATTACAAATAAAACTGCTATGAACATATTAGCCCAGTCAGCCCAAAGCACACTTGCTCGACTATGTTCACAGCAGCTTTGTCATAGCAAGAGCCTGGAAACAGTAAGATGTCCCTCAATTGAAGAATGGATAAAGAAACATGGGACATTTACACAATGGAGCACTACTCAATTGTTAAAAACAATGACATCAAAAAATTTGAAGGCAAATGGATGAAACTAGGAAAAAAAAAACATTCTGAGTCCAGACCCAGAAGAACAAACATGGTGTGTACTCACTCACAAGTGGATAGAAGATATAAAGCAAAGCAAAGGATAACCAGACTACAATCCACAGCCCCAGAGAGGCTAGGTAATGAGGGCTCAAGGAGTGACACATGATCTCCTGGGGAAGGGAAATAGAAGAGATCTTGTGGGTGGACTTGGGGTCAGGAGCTCACAGAATCGGACTGACAGCTAGGGTGCCTGCATGTGACTGACCTAGGCCCTGTGCATAGGTGTGAGTTGTGCAGCCTGGACTACTTGTGGGACTCACAGCAGTAGGCTGTCCCTAATGCGCTGGCTGACTTTTATGAACCTACTCCTCATACTGGTCTGTCTTTCCCAGCCTGAAAATAGTAAGAAGAGCTCAGTCCTACAGAAACTTGATAAGACACACTTTGTTGATACCCATGGGAGGCCTGCCCCTTTCTGAACAGAAAGAGAGGAGGAGTAGACTGTGGTGGGGGGAGAAAGGTGTTGAAGGGGAGGGGGGAAGGGAGATGAGGAGGGAGGGAGAAACTGATTGGGATATAAAATAAATGACTAAATTTAATTAATAGAAAATTCTCGCAAGGCAAAGACTTAAAAAAGCAATTTTATAAAGCTGTGCTGGAAAAAAATAACTTAGAACTAGTAGTACATTGAGAGCATAGTTCACCCCAGATATTGTATTGTTCTCCATACCTCCGACTAATAAAATAAATACTATTTACATTCTGTTTCAGGAACATTATAACTGACATCCTGAAAGAAGTCAGTTAGTAATCTGTGGAACAGAATGAAGTCAGCCTGCCACCAACACAAAGCACTTAGAACCATCAACCTTCTTAGTTCACCTTCTATTGCTGCTCATTCAAATCTTCAGGAAACCACTTCCCTCATGTAGGTCATCCTCTACTGGGTGCAGCAAGTCCTGGGTTTATAAAGAATAGGCAAAGCCTTTACAATCTCATATGCTCCCTTCACTCATCTAATCCAATCTCATCAGCAAAAGAGGAATGAGTGTTAACAACTCAGTAGACCCTCAGCTGCAGGACAGTTATCAGCAGGAAGTCAAATGAGCACCCCCACCAGCTGCCTGTACACCCAAGACAGCCCCTGTGATAATTCTCGTCAATGGTCTGTGAGTTTAAGTGACATATGCCATTGTACAGTGTAGAACATAAAAAGCTCAGGCTAAGCAGTCCTAAGCTGAAATTCTATAAAACTAGGGACTTTTTGAGCACCAATATGATGCCACAACAGACAAGATGGTAAATTGGTGTGCTGGTGCTCATGGTAATCCCAACACCTGAGAGGTGGAAGAGGCTCAGGAGTTCAAGGTCATCCTCAGCTACACAGAGATCCTACCTTGATAAAGAGAACTGTACATAAAAGTTTAACGAGACATATATAAATTTCATGAACTTAGACCTGTGTCCCATCCCCAAAGTAACTTGTAAAGCACACACAAATATTCCAAAATCCAAATAAAACCCCAAATCTGAGACAATTCGGGTCACAAGCATTTTAGATGAGAGAAGCTCAACTTGTACCCTTTCCTGCTCTCACTTTACCTGCCAGCCTAGAAAGCTCTTTCCAAATAGAGCCATGGGGTAGAAGAAGGTGAATTCTCAGAAAAAGCACATGGAAGGGCACTCATATTCAAATGCTACATTATTAGCAAGAAATAGACTACAGTGCTACTTCCTGAAACCTGGGCTTTTGAGAAAAGCTAAACAATAATGTGCATAGCATGTGAAGAAGGAAAATGGCAAAAGATTAAAACAAAAGCATGTATCCCAGAACATTCTACACTAGAAGATCAAAAGACTTATGGAATGTTGAGATGTATTAGCATCAGAAATGGCTGAAACACAAGTGAAGGCAGAAATAAGCAGGTTTAGGTCAAAGGGAGAAAGGCTGTTAATCAAAGCAGGCATAGGTTCTATCAGATTAAGGGTGTCCAATGCTGAATGCAGGTGTTTGGAGTTTATTGCACTATAAATATCAAGTGGGATAATAGGGCAAGAAGCAAGTAATAAAATACATACAATGAAGCATGAAGATGGACTTAGCAATATTGCAAGAAGGAAGGAAGAGTTATTGTCTTAGTTAGGTTTTATCATTGTGAGGAGACACCATGACCACAGCAACTCTTATAAAAGAGAACACATAATCGGGGCTGCCTTGCAGGTTCAGAGGTCGAGCCCATTATTAGCATGGAGGCATGCAGGCAGATGTGGTGCTGGAGAAGGAGCTCAGAGTTCTACCTCTGGATTGGCACACAGCAGGAAGAAAGAGTGCCACTGAGCCTGGCTTGACCTGAAACCTCAAACCCTGTATTACACTTCCCCCAACAAGGCGACACCTTCAAAAATGCCACTCTCTATGATAGTCTATGGAGACCATTTTCAGTCAAACCAGCAGAGGTATTAATACTAAGAATTGGTTAAAAAAAGAAAGTCAGGCAAAACTAAGAGCTTCTGTCAACAATGATTAGATAAAAGGGGGGTAGAAGAGAGTAAGCTATGGTTAAAGCTGCAAGTTTAGATGACAGGCAGGGTAAGTGCTTATAAAAAACTTTCAGTCTAGGTCTAAGTTCCAAATACTTCCCATTCACTAAACTTTAAATCTGGCAACCCTGTGAGACAAGTAGCACCTGTATTTTACAGGTGAGGGAATGCAGCCCCGTGTCACACAATCAGTAAGTGCAGGTGGCAGGAGTTAACACACACTACAAAGTCCTGTCTTAGTCGTGGCATTCACCTGCCAGGACAATAACAGCTAGAACTGCAGTCCTGGGAGAGGACAGGAACTCACATGCAGGATAATCCCGAGCAGGACAAGTGTGGATGAGGTCTCCAACCAACCAATCCTTGGCAGTTCCATTTCTAGTATTTAGAACATTATTCTACTGCCTGCCTAAAGGCAGTCGCTATCAGAGCTAGATGACACACTTAAGTTACTTATAGTAGAATTAAGGATCAGGTAAGCAGACAGTAGTCCCAATGGACTGACTATTCTACAACTTCAGACAAAGCCTTTAATTGCATACATATACTGTTCTTTTAATTTACCGTGTGGCCTTGAAATTAAGTCTGCTCAGTTTGTCTTATTTATTAAGAAAACAAATATAGTGACAAAAGACAGGCTGAGAAGCAAATAAGTACAAACTTACTTGAGAAGCACAAATGTAATATATAAAAACCACTCAACTTATGTGAGCAATTTGAGTTTGTGTTCTTGGTGATAATTCAATGAACTGGGTTCACTAACTTTACCAGGAGCACAAAATGCATCAGTATTCTCACAAAAAAAAACCTAAAGGCTTGTCGCTAAGCCATAACCAACAAGGACAGAAACCCAGGCATGAAACCAAGTATCTTGGAATTGCCTGACACCACCAACTATCAAGGGATTTACAGCTTCTTCATGAGGGCTCCTGAGGTTCCAAAGACCCAAGAACATGACTTTCTATCAAATGCCTCAAAGATCTCTTACCAGACTAAAAAATGGGGCACTGAACTGAACAGAAAATTCTCAACAGAAGAAGTTCAAAT
>LOEQ01001816.1:72706-88068 GCA_001685075.1 Bramus lutescens
TATAAGCTAGCCGTGCGGGAGCCAGGTGGGACGAAAAGCAGGCCTGCTCTCCCCTATCCGTTACATGAAACCATGTCTGGAAATTGAGAAATAAGAGGAGATAGGTGTGCGGGAGAGACGAAAGAATGGAGATGAGGGGAAGGAGAAGGGGCTGAGGAAGGGAGGGATCTCACCTAAGGAAATCACTCCCAAGCTGGCTTCCAACTCTATGTAACCCAGGCTGGCATTAAACTCATAACCCTCCTCTCTCAGCCTCCTATGTTCTGGAAATACAGGTATTCACCCAGCTGAAAATATGATCTTCTGTTTCAATATTAAATTAAATCTCTAATGCCAAGGTGAGAAAGAACCTATCTCCAACCCTGTAAAAGCAGGTACTTTGTTAACTGTATAACAGCCAGTGAGTTTGACTGGGAAAGAAGCTTGCCAGTAGAGAACAAGAAGATTTGTGGGCTGACATCCCCTTTCAAACAATCAGCTTTGTCCAACAAAAGTTTCATATTTGCAATAGAAACATTACATGCTCAGTTTGTCCAAGTATTTACCAAGCATACTTTGTGGTTGCTGTGCACAGCTTATTTCAGGCAGGAAGGCAAAGTGTAATCTTAATAAACAAAGATATTAGCAAGCAAGTGGATCTTCCATCTTACGGGATGACTCTCGTAGCATCTCAGGGTCTACTTACCTGCCTCAGGCCCCTTTTCCTCCCCAGTGGCTGCTGCAGGAGGAGGGTCTGCTGGCCAGGTTCACTCTGTACACTTGCCACCCTGCCAAGCATCAACAGCGTTAGTCTACCCTCAAGACAGCTCCAAAGACCGTTCTCTGGTGGGTGTTAGCCAAAACCACTTATATGGAACAGTCACTTCAAAGATATCATTATCTTTGAAGGATGGTTGGGGAAGACTCCCTGGGGTAGGGGTTCTCAAAGGCTTGGAAAGGAGGACAAGGCCTTGTAGCCCCAAGCTGTCAAAATTGAGATTCTGTTTTCAGTCACTGGTGCTAGATCTATCATTCAGCAGGACAATGGTTTGTTTGATCACACCCCTGGTTTGGAAGCCATCAAAAGGCTTAACATGTCATATTCTAATCTCAATTTTTGTCCAAGGGGAATGGAAAGGCTGATGACAAATACACACAAACAACTTTGTCACATGGATGGGAACACCTGTTTTAAAACTTCCAATTTAAATGAAAATAAGATGGACAAATACTGAACACATCAGACACAGAATCCATTTGGGTGAAGGGACACATTCAAGACATGTTTGCAGCCTGAAGTCTCTGTGACAGCTGAGCAAATAGTCACATGGGTAGAAAATTTAAATATTTTTGAAAACTATTTTAGATTTAAAAGGCTGGCAAGGAAACTGGCAGTACAACTCAATTAGCTGCACTCAAGTGAACTGTGCAGTTGATAAAAGGAACAGTCTGCTCCCCCCAAATTACTGTGTATGTGTGTCTCTTAGCAAAAAGGACTACTGACAGCGTCTGCTACTTTAGTGTTGGTGAAGCTGAACATACTGAAATGGGCTATGATTCATTCTTCATGCATGTATCATAGGCGTCTACAATGGAAGAGAGAATGAAAAGAGAAATACACTGTGCCCATATGACTTTTTAATTCTGTGGTTGATGTCAATGTGATTAATTGATTTATGGTTAAATGATGTCTTTGACTTTGCAAAAGGAGAGTCATCTACAGATATTGTAATGGTAAAACATCCCACAGAGGAACCCAGTCAGCAACTGTCCACAAAAAGAAATAGAGAATGATCATATCCACACATTTCTGTTTTTTTTTAAATGTGCTACATAAACACTTCACTGCACTTTTAGTAAAAGAAATTAGTTACCAGATGGGTATTCAGATGCTTCTCATGTATGACAGGCTAATGATTGCAGTTGGTACAGTCAAAGCTGTCATTTAAAGTACAACTCATTTTTACTAGAAGAAAAAGCAATGACTCAGGAAGATCTGTAAAATTTTCTATGAAATAGGGATATGATTACATCATCTGAGTTATGCAATACAAAATTCTACAAAGAACACCAAAAAAGAGGCATTTGAAACTTCTTTTCTTGCCCCAAAATGAAGTTCAACAGATTTATGTACATTATATGACTGTAGCGTGTATGAAGGAACTCTATGCCAAAGGAACAGTGCAGCACATTTTGATAATCAGTCCAGACTACAAGGCTGGCATGTCTAAAATGACATCTCCTTATTAGTCATCCATTTTAACATGTGTCTGTTAAGTTGCAAAGCATATTTATGCAAACAAGTAGGAACGCATTTCTCCCAATAGCAAGCAAAGCTACCATTGGAATGGATTCTTCATTGACATCTAGATGTTACCTCAGTTCCCTTGGCCATAAAAGGAGGTTGATACTTACCAACTACCTCCCATTAAGGTAGAGAAAAGAAGTTAGTTGATGTAAAATGGCTTGTATATGACAAGTGACATATATAGCATGCTTTCTTGTTTTACATTTGTTGTTTGTAATGAGTTTATTGCTTCTTGGAAACTAAAAGGAAGTATTTATTGGAAAATAATGGGGCAGAGAAAATGAATACGAGGCAGTCCTCTGCTATCATTTTTTTTTTTACTAATCTGAGGTTGTGAGAAAAAATGGTGCAAGAAAAGAAAAAATATACATTACTTGGAAAGTTAAATGTCACAACATAACAGTAATTTTATGATGGTTCCTCCAGGGGAAGATCATGAGCGTCAACATTTCTCTATGGACAGAGAGGCTTATAGCTGAGAAATCTATTGTCTTTAGTAATTGGTTATTCTAGGTAAGTAATGTAGGAATGTGCACATCAAAAATAAAATTGTAAAACATGCTCCTGGAACACATTACAGGCAATAAATTATACTTGCTCTAGAAATATGAGGATGAAATTTCTCCTTGCTGCATCAATGAATTAAATCACATGAATAATAAACACCTAAAAAAACTATCATTGTAATGTAGGCAAAAATTTTCATATCTTGGAGTTTACTTCAAACTGGAACTTACTATAAAAATTAGCTTCAATTTAGTTTCCATTCCTTCACATAATGTAATACTTCAGTCACTTGTAGGAACTGGGAGAAACCAAGATCTTCATACTAAGAACCTATCTGCATTATGTCCTACTTTCTATTTTACAGTTTTGAAGCAGTCTCATCTAAAGTCTTCATCTACCATAAATGCAATAATCAAAATTATTTTCCTCATTAAGAAGCTACAATATTTTATTGGGAGGTCTCAAATTTTAAAAGTGTACTTCAGTAGGCAACTAAATACTTTTGAATAACTTAAATATATATTTCTTATCCAACAATTATGAAAAACAATTGAGAAGTTGAAATGATGTTACAATTTGCCAAACTAGTTGATCAAATAGTAAAAGCTTTATTTTGTATAGAACACTGGTTTCTTGGAAGCATTAATTTTAAGAATGACAGCTGTCTTAACCAAACAGGGTGAAACAGTGAGTATAATATCTAATAAAACTTTCCAAATTTAAACTCACATCTTGCAAAACATTCATAAGTAAATAGCCTTAGTTGTAGAGGTCTCACTATGTTACCCTGCTGGCCTGGAATGTGCTGTGCACCTGCTGCCAAGGGCTAGGCCTATAGGACAAGCCTGTGTTGGCATGTCTTTCCTTCCCTTGTGTTTCCGAGTTCCTGAAAATATCTCCTTGGAAAAATGATAGTAAGATCCAAATTTTAGAGGAGAAAATTCAGCCAGGGCACAGCAGAGTTGGTGGGATTCAAACTGTGATTCAAAACTAGTTCCTATTTATAATACAAGGAAGCAATTCATAAGCTAGGGGAATTGTGCAATGTTAGAAAAATGATTTTGATAAAATCACCTCCTTTACATTGCTGCAGCATAATGGCCTGGTCTGAAGTGTAAACATAAGTGTATATTTCCTAATTATATGACTGATAGCATTTCTTTAAATAAGCTGTGTAAACAAGGAGCCATTCAGTAATGCAGGGTTAAATCTGTGTCACTCAAATTATAAAAAATAAACCATGTATTGCAATATATCATACAAATAAAAAGTTAAGCAGACACTCTGGATGACAACACCCTCTGAATAGTGAATTGGTGTGTTCATTGCTTCTTTCTATATTTTTGGCTCGAGCTTTCATTTGGTTATAGAACTCTAGAAGTGGGGCATAATACATGTGGCACAGCAATTTATCCTGAGTGACTGCATTGCAGTGGGAACTCATGAAGTCAGCACTAAAGGAGCAACAGGCGCACAGCAGGGAAGTGAGCAGAAGACCAAAGCTCACTCCTCCCTTTCACAAACATTGTTTCGGTGCGCTGCTCAGTCTCCACAGCACCGGGGACAATGGAAGGGCTACAGAATTTACAGACCAGAGTTTCAGACCAGACTGTAATAATAACTGGATTTTAGACATGAGAACTGACAAAGCAAAGGTAAAGCGGACATTATGTGTCCCAGTGCACATCATCTTGGCTCTGTCTTTTCAGCTGTACTAAAGGTTGGTGGAATCCTTCTTGCATTTTAAGAATACCAGGCAAGTTTTCATGCTTAGAGGTTATGGACGAGCATGAGATGGGCACTGCACGTGGGTTATTGTTATTTCATCTAGACTACATTCTTGCTCAAACTTGGACAGAATCCTCTGTGTCACTATGACTAAGCTTTTCCAAGATTTAAACACCAAGATAATTTCTTTTTAAATTAAGACTTCATTGTTGACTCCTGCTTTTAAAAATATCCTAACATGTCCAAACAAAATCTGGTTCTCAACTATAAACATCTAGCCTTAAAGACTTAAATCACTTCTCTAGATCTCTGTTATTCTGGAGGGGAAATGTGCCCATGGTATACACATGTGTTTGAGAAACATCTACACGGAGTTTTCATGCCTCTCAGAGCATCGATCTCCATAGAAGAAAAGTCTTCCATGGAATTTGATTTAGCTTATTAATTTCCAATAGAAGTTTTAAGCAGAAAACAATGTTTCTGATGGGAATTTGGTGGCTGAGTCTTTAGAAGAAATGTATTAGTGTAATTTTGTAAAAATCTTAGAAGTTTCTAATTAGGTTATAAATCTTTTTCAGTTCCCATCACCTTATCTTGCTGTCTTCCCCACTCAGCCTGCATAGTCCAGCTTGGCTCCTTTGTCTAAAACAAGTGGCCTCTCAGAAGCAAAGTCCTATAAAAGTTAAACAAGGATCAGGGTGGGTGTGTGGCAGGGTTTACTGGTTTCCTTTCTGTGTGCTTCTTAGTAAGCTTGGGTCAGATTTTCTTCAGGATACCTTTGAGAGTGCTTCAGATCCTATTGCTGAAATGTATATTACATGTAATTCACGTGGTTATCAATCTTTCTATTTTTGGATTTTAAGAATGTGCATAAAGAGTTCTTATGCCAAAAAATAAGAAAGCCTGCAAACAAAATATATGAAAACATGCCATTTAATAAGCCCTCCTTTTAGTAAGGGCTCAAACTTCCTCTCCTCCAAAGAGAACTTGCTGACACATGGAATTCAAGATACAGCTTGCAGTATATGGCAAAGGTGGATGTGCTAGTGGTTGGTGGGAAGCCTCCACATTAATAAAATTATTCCAGAATCAAAAGCAAATTGTTTATATTTCCATTTCTTAATGACCACCACTGGGCCTGGTGACTAACACGAAGGTCCAAAGAAAAACAGTGCCAGCAGCAACGGATCAACAACAGCTCACTTAAGATGGTCATCAAAATGCTAACATGATTAATTCACCTGGAGACGAGGGCTCTAATTCTGGCTCTGAACTTGTCTTAGCACCTAGCACAAACATTGAGTTTTCTCCTTTTGCACCAGACCTAGCACAGGAGTTAGTTCAAATAACTCTAGTCATTTGAACCCTGAGCTTGCCAAGTCCTTCAGAAAATAATAAAAATCAACTCTACCCTGTCTCCTCTCATGCACATTGGGCTGTGACTTCGGCTAGCAGAAGTAGAAGCTGGACTAAACTCTCAGCACAAAGCCATCTAAAGAGAAGTCTGACTAATACTCCCTATCCTCAATCATCCACTGATCATACTTTCTGAAATTCAGGTTGTCGTCCCAGTCCATATGCAATTTTAAGCATTAAGCAATTACATCTTTGAAAGCACCAATGCCCCTGCTAGACTTTGTTGCAAGTTCTTCAGACATTATAAACAATTAAGGGAAATCTCCAGGACTGTCTTTTTCAACCTTCCTCGCCCTAAGGCTCCTGCTAATTAATGTTGCTCTCTGAAGCACTTCCACTTTTACCAATAAGAGACTAATCTGTCCAAGCAAGGGCTTGCAAACACAAATGAATGTCATGAATTATGGATCCAGTAAAAAAAAAAATAGACCTGATGATGGACTAAATTTCCCATTTTCAGTTGAAGAAGAAAATGTGAAATCTGAACAAGATGCAAAGAAAACAAAAGACAACCTTTCACAGGAACGGCCTCTCAACATTTCCTCATCTTTGGAATAAAGCAATAAACAGGGTAGGGTACTCACTATAGAATGCAGCCCTGGGAGTGTTTTCTCTTGGGATGGGACAAAGACACTCTAAAGATGAACAAGAAGCATTGCCCCTAATGAGGATTAGTTGAGAGGTGTAAATCAACAGCACAAGATTAGGAATGTTTGACGTGGTTTATCTGAGTGTTAAAGGTGCAGTACCCATTTCTGAACGCTTAAGCAAATAGCCTAGGTATTCTACTGTTTTCATTGTATGATTTCTGTTACTACTTACCAAGAAAAACTTGCAATAGACTTTTCACAGCATGTTTTCGAGTCATCTTTGTGCTAGAGCCAATATTCTTGACATGTGTTTGAACACACTACAACGATGGCACGCCAAGCAGCGTGCATCAAAGAGAAGCAGTCCCACAGAGTCACTGTTTTCTGACCATCTACGACATTAGCTAAAAGGTCTGACTCGATTGAGTATAGGGGCTCCCTGAGAGGGAACTGTACTAAAAAGACCCCCATAAAGCAATTCTCAGTTAATATAAGTGTGGAAATGAATGATTAGATGGGGGGAGGTACTGGGTATTGGACCCAGGGTCTAGCACATGCTAAGCACATGTTACTACCACTGAACTACACACCTAGCCCTTGGTATATAAAGTATTTTAGACATTCATTAGTCATGCCCCATAGAAAATTCGCAGTTTTTTTAATTAAGGGTTTTAGACTATTTGTGCTTGATCTCTGAAGCTGTCTGTAAAGAAGGAGGGTCTGCTACACCTTTGACTCCAGGCTCGTGTGTTCATGAACAACACAGGGCGAGGGATGGAAAGAGGTACCAAGATGGGCAAGAGGAAACAGGGGAGACAGAGTGACGGAGGTGACAGGGAACAGCGAGTTTCCCAGAACAGACACCAATAGACAGGTAGCTTTGACACTGTACCTAGAGAGGCTGCCCTCGGCGGCCAGGCCCTGGGAGTCATCGAGGACATTAGGTTCACTGCAGGAGGGGTAGGGAGATGAAGCATTTAGGGAAGGAAAATGCAGAAGGAAAAAAAGAGAAAGAAAAAAGAAAAGGGAAAGGGGAAAGAAAAAAAAGCATGCAATTTTCTGTTTCCAAGAACTGAAAATAAATAAATCTAACAGAACAAGGAAGGAAAAGGAGACAGTCAACCATTTCACCTTGTGCTGGGTTTGTCAAGACATAGGACTCAAGGCAATGGGGGAAGGAAAGACCAGATGGGTAGAACTCTCAGAGGAGTGCTCTGTTTATTGGTCAAGAGTTAAAATGAGCTCCAAATGGAGACACGAGCTCTGAAATGCTTCACAGAGTAGATCCGTAGAAGATGAATCTATGAGTTCTTTAGTAGCTTTTTGGCTAGGTGGTTAGTATTTTTAGTATATCTTATGGACACAGAATTTTAATGATCAGACCTCACATTTTCTTGTAGAGCCTAACATTACTACACAGAAACCACTTACCATGAATGGCCACAACCAAAGTCTGGAAACTGATGCCATTAAGAAAAGCAAAGACAGAGCCCAACTCCCCTGCTAATTTTGCAATGAAAATATCAATAAACAGATGGAAGGGATCTTCAAAACATTACAAAGAACTCAGATTTACCTCCCTATTATACACTCTCTACTGACTGAATTGTAAATACAACGGAAGTCTGTCATTTGGTTAGTTAGTAGCAGTTTATCCACTTATTTGGATGCAGCTGAACTGATATTTGTTAGCACATCTGTGCTGTATTTTATCCACTTTCCCATCAGATCTAGCACTGAGCTAGGTAACCATAAGGCATTCAATATATATGTATTAAATTGTGTATAGTCAAGCATCTACAAAATTGAAAGGACTGTTATCAAAGATCTGAGCGTCTCTGTCCCCAGAAAGAGAATCATACATATATATTTATTATTTTTTTCGTAATGGACAAAGACAGTGTTCTCCAATTTTCCAAAATATAATCCAAGAACAAAGTGATTCATTGTAATATATTCTTTTTAACTTCTGGGATATGTTTTTTACTAGATAAAAATTTCCTTTGCAAGTAAGTTGATCTATCATTATATGCATGGAAAAAGAATTAGTAGTTTGACTTATTTTGAACAGCTCAAAAGCTCTCAAATTACAATTTATATTATTTTAAATACAAACATGTGGATAGTAAAAACTAAGAATAAATTAATAGTTACCAACAGTAACTGCTTATATTACTTTCTTTGGACATGTTGTTTGGCTCTTGGTTCCATATTTAATTTATAAAATCTTTTTTGCTCAAAGAGAAATTATCAAGTTTTAGGTTACATGAACTATTTATTGAGTGTTTTGGGTATAGTATACTCCTGTATATAAACCAGATCAATTTGAACAGAATCATATATCCCTTTTGATATTATGTTCTCTGTGTGAATTGTGCTACTAAGGGTATTAAAAATGACAGTAGTGAGGGATATAGCTCAGTGATGTAGCATACATATGGCTGTACTGCAAAATATAAACTAACACACTAAAAGTCAGGTAACACCAAGAATTGTATTTCAAGAATACAATTCTTGAAATGAACATATTAATTGTTTTAAAAATAGATTAACTCTTAGCTCATTTTTGCATTATAACTTTATTTAATATATGTAGAATTGAAACATGAATGTTTATTTAAAATTTATAAATTATATATTCTGGTTTCCCCCAAGTATAAGAAGTTTAAAAACTATCGCCCCAAACTTGTTTTAAAAATTACACTCATATGGCAGTGAACACCAAGGGAAATGCTTTAAATGCTTTAGTCATTTAGTTATTGAATGTGAGAGTTGCTGATATAGAAGGTCCTCTTCAGATCATTTCACCCTACTTTAGCACATAGCTAGAGAGCTGTGCACTGCATGGAAGTGGCCTTCCCATGGTCCACACAGTGTCAGAGGTATGTTTTCTGCTTGGTGAAGCATTCTTACATGTGGTTGAACATTAACTGCAGAAGGCTAAACTCCCAGAGTATCACATAAACTGGTCTACTCTTGCCAAATAACATTTTCTTGCTCGATGAGAAATCTGGCATATAAGGATGGCATTGACCAGAAGAAAAGATTTATAGTTCTATTTATGGATAGCTCAATAAGAAATAATACTTGGACCTAAAGGTGTGGTCTCATTTTGACCTGGCTTAGAAAGTTACAACTATTACCCATAGGAACCTTCTTGAAAGTACTTTCTTGAACAGTTTCTCTAGAAACAACCCATACTTGCTTCTCATTCCATTTTTGTAGAATGATGTTAGTGTATGTTTGGAATTTTTTCTTTTGCCCCCAATTACAGAATATAAGACAGTCATAGGCCTTTACCTTTGGCTGGGCAACATGCCCACCTCAGCCTGAGGTGCAGACATGCTGGACACGTGGCTGGAGAACCGCCTCCTTCCAAGGGCACTCAGGAGACTAGCTTCCTGTTCACTTACCACACTGGGCATGCTCAGAGAGTCATCTGAAAGTGCGAAGGGATCAATGTTACAAAACCATGATACCTATCAGAAAACTGCAACCAAAGCGGTACTTGAGTTCCATCCCTAGCTTGGGTACAACCTCAGGGCTGTCTCTAAAGCTAAACAATCACATCCATCTTTGTAATACAATAACACAGAAAGCCAGTCAATGATACTTCTTCATGTCTACACATCTCCTACCTCCCCACGCAGTAGAGCAGCCTTCACAAAACACATGCAAACTTCTTATTTACTTTTATAAGTATAAACCGATGTGTACCCATAAATTAAAGATTTCAGAAAAGCTAGATTGAACATATATGTGTAAAGACTACTGCAGGAACAGTTCAGTTAGAGTTTGTTTTGGAATAAGTCAATTCCATTTCCTTGCCATTAAAAAGCTACTCAGTCCATTTAATGATTTCTAGCTTGCTGTGGGGTGGGGAGCAATATTGCAGATATTGTAAGAAAAAATACTGGAAAACTGTAATATCCTGAAGTGCTTATTTTAATCTAAATTTTCAGTTTTTAAAGAGGCCCCTTTCCCCTATAGAACCAGAAATTACTGTACCTAAATCCATAAGAAAGTTAGCTTTAGTACAATATTTGCACAAGTTGACCTCATGCTAAGTGATCTAATACTGTTTGTTACTAAACCACATAAACTTCAATAAACAAATTGTGTTTTTCAGACATGTGCTACCATGGAAAGTCATCTGATACTATTTAGAATATTCTAAGTGATATCTCTAATATACATTTTCAAATAAAATCATAAATGTGAAAACTGCTATAGATCTTAATTTGTTATACAATGATTTAGACTGAATCTTGACATATTACATTTGTTGTATGTTTATAAAGAAGCTAAAAGTGGTGGTGCAGGCCTTTAATCCCAGCACTGGGCAGGCAAAGGCAGGCGGATCTCTGTGAATCCAAGGCCAGCTTGGTCTACAGAGGGAGCTCTAGGAGAGGCTCCAAAGCTACAGAGAACTCTTGCCTCGAAAAAACAAACAAAACAAAACAAAAGTTAAAAAATTGGAAAACTTTACAGAACACATGGAACTACAAAAGCCTTTCCTAGATTCTCATTGATTATCATTTAACTATGTATCTAAACATCTCTTTAGCATGTATTTGCTCATTATTGATCATTAGTCTTATGTTTTCTTCTATCAAGACTTTTAAGTGCTGTCTGTAAATGTCAACTTCTCTACAAAATTACATTTAATATGATAGAGGACAGAGAATATGTCTTTCTCAGTTTTTTTGTTCTACACTTAATAGGTTTTAGTATGTACTTCTACGATTGGAAGAACAGTTTCAACTAAAACAGTTCATAATCTTATTTTTATAGCCCTTTCCGTATAAACTAATGTTCATCCACATCACAGCCATAATTGGTAGCTTGATTTCTTTGAGATAACTGTGATATCTGAGAAAAATATTAGCAAAAGACTACAACCTTCTGATGCCCTCCACCCCACTATATGAGTGTTGAATTCTGCCAATGATGTCTTCTCTACTTTTCTTCCTTAATTCCTTCCTACTGTCTAGGCCAACTACTTACTCATGAAGTCACCTTAGAATAGATGTAGTCCTAGGAATTACTGAGGGCATCATTTCCCAACATTAAAAAATGTTGGTAGATACCATTTTATATATTAAAGAAAAGTATAGATATTATTTCATACATTAAAGAAAAGTAGAATTTACTTTATGGTTTGAAGTGACATCAGGGCTTACTGTTTATGTTAAACTGCTCATTTCTGGTTTTAGAATATAGTTGGTAGTAGAGCACTTGACAGTGCCTTGTAGGTATGAACCCCGAATTCAGTCGCCAGCACCGCCAATCCTTAGCACTGCCAAATAAATCAAGAAGCACCTTTTTAAGTTAAAATGTCAGGGACCCAGTGTTCTGCTGCATGATCCTGCAATTCCAGCTTTCAGCGGTGGAGGCAGGAGGATCAGAAGCTTCAGGTTCATCCTCGGCAATGTAGGGGATGCAAGGCCAGCCTGGGATCATGGGACTCTGTTTCAAATAAAAATAATCAAGAAAAATTTAAAAGTAAACTTCTCCTTCTTACCTCTCACACTGTGCTTTTTCAGTCAGTATTTTGTGAGAGATCAGACTGCGACTATGGCGGTGTGCCCGTGAGCAGTGCCCAGGTGTCTGGTAGACGTGGTTTAGAGTGTGATTGCTGCCTTACATGACTAACCCTCAAACTAAATCTGGAAATATTGGTGATGAGCACATTGACAAATCACGTATTTCCTTTTCTATCGTATATACCTAATTGTGGGGAGCTCTCATCTTACTTAATTAAACTTCCAAGCTCCTTTCTAGTTCCTCTATTTAGTTCATAGAGGGAGCTTTTGTGGGTTTTGTTTGGTATAGAGGGGTTCTTATATTTTATTCTCATCTTTAAAGGTACACCTTTCAATAAGCTTTACATAAGAGCATCTTAAAAACACAAGTGGAAAATAATCAATGCAATTGAAGAAGCCCCCTGTATGACAGAGACATTTAGTGGAAATTCAGCAGATGTTTGCTTTCAAATCCTACATTGCTCAAGCACACACATGCAGTATTTATTGTTCTGCTATCTGCCATTTCACAACAGTACATCTCTAGCACATGCATCAGAAATTCCTGGGATAACTGCATTACGGGAGAGTCTCTAAGTTGTTTTCCCTCAATCATTCTGCCAATTTTCTCCCGGCTTCCACAGACATCATGTGCACACTCTGCCCATTTTGTTTTGACAAATGGGACCTTGTGAGTGCTGGCCATTTCTCTAGCCAGAATGCCCAGGAGAAAGAGGAATAAGTTGTTTACTTACAATTGAAATGAAATTTCCAAAAAAAAAAAAAAGGTCAGATACATACTTTTTTTTCTCTAAATATCCAAGGGTATTCAAATATCATTTGAAACCTCTTTTAAAATTGACTAAGGGAACAGACCTGGAAATGGCTGCCCATCCTTTCTAGACATACATCTTTTTTAGGACCTTGCTCGCATGGCCAGGCAGGCTTATTGCTTACCTAGACTCTTACTTACTTTCCTCGTCCTCCTCGTCAGTCCGACTCAAGGTGTCTTGAGAAGCCTGTTGGGATGGTTCACTGTCCTGCTCCCAGACAGTGCCTGTGCCTGTGTTGGAGCGGGACATGGTAGCCAGACTCAGGCGGTAGGCAGAGGTGGATGTGCCCACTGTACTGATGGATGTCTTTCCTTGGTAGGCTGGGGGTTGAGAGATTAAAGGAAATGATGGTGAGGTCATGAAAACAGAAATGTTTGCTTAAAAGTTCTTCAACCTGTGTTTCAGACTAAGGAGTTTTAAGATAAAGGAACACAAGAAATTGGGGGTGGGCAGTATTGGCCACTGCTATATTCTAAGTGAATAGCTTTCTTATGGAGGCCTGAGGTCCCTACCAAGAGAAAAGCTTTTTGCAGTTTTTTTTTGTGCGTGTGTGTTTATTTTTTATTTGCTTAGGCAAATAGCATATCAACTAATTTTGACTTAAACTGTTGCTTCTAAATCTTTGGTTTTATTACTACAGCATGTGAATTGCCCACATAAGTATATTGGAATAATTTTAAAAATTAGTATCTTTTATATGAACCTAAAATCAAAATCAGGATACAATGCCAAAGAATTCTCATTCTCCTTTTCTGGAGACAGCAGTGTTAGAAACTTCTTGGCTCTGGGACAGGTGTTTCTATCAGATTCATCAGACCATCTGAATGGCAATGTGTAAATATCACCAACGTTGCACTTTTAATATTTGTGTTTTGAATATTTTGCAAACAACAGTAAACACTTCAGAAAGCAAATAAAACCAGTCTTTTACATATGGGTGATGACTGCCCTCTAATGGTAGACAGTGATTTAATTTCGTCATTCAGGAGTCTGCTGTTACAGAACTACAGAATAAGCAATGAAGACGCAAGGAACAATCTTTCAGTTCGAAGAAGCTCCCTCTTGTCCACTTTACTTGGCTCCTCCCCATTCTAATTTGTCAAACACTAAGAAGGCTGAAAATCCACAACACAAATCTAGTATAAAATCACCTCACCGGCTTCACTTTCTCGCTATATAAACTATTTAACCTTCCAAGTATCAATTTCCTCCTTTTAAAATTGGGCTTAGAAAGAAGCATTTTACAGATACTTGTGTGGATTAGAGGAAATAACGCCTGTAAAGTAGTCACAGATGCTCAACAAAGTGAATTCTCTATCAAAAAGAGAATGAAAGAATGTAAACACCCTTTCCCCTTATTAAATATCTAAGTGCTTAAATGCTAAAAAAAATTGAAAGTATTCAGGAGAAGAATGTAACTAAATTCCCATGAAAGCTCTTTGACTTTTGTTTTATTATTAGATGTGATCTCTTGGTCAAATCTATTGGTATGCCAAGAGAGCTAGTTCAGACAGTCCCCAAAGAGCAGTGAGCTGGGCAGAGATTGTTAATTCCATCCATCAGACTCAAGAGACACCCTTCACGCTTACCTGATCCACTGTGGACTGCCTCTTTCAGAATTTTCAGTTCACTGTTGAACTCTGCAATGAGCGAGCTCTTGCATAAAGGGCGGGGGATGAAGCGCCGCTCTAGCTGGTCAGAGATATGTTGCCGGGCAGAAAGTTCTTCATGGTTCTCTGCCGGTTGGGCCAGTAGCTAAAGGGCAGGCATTTCATCCTTAGGACCCCAAATTTCCCATCTGTAAACCCGGCTCACTGTGCTACCGACCCACTTCATAGATTCAGGAAGAAAAGAAGGCGATGCAGGAGACACTGGTGCCAGCACAATGCCACTGTGTAGTGTCTCCGCCCCAAGAAATTGGGGCATGAGAAGAACAAAGAGTAGATTAACACTGGGACTCATGGAGGGAAAAAGAAGCCTTGACTGTCCCGTTTTTTAAAATAGTAGATTTCAGATGCTACTGACATGGGAGAACATTCTCCAGAAAATTCCATAGGGCCAGTTTCTCTCCTTTCTTTAAAGAGATAGGGATGACAAATGGGATGAGAATAAGTTTGGCATACTTTAGTGGATGAGGAGGTGCTTTAAATGTGAAATTTTCTCTGGATGTTTGCTTGGGGCTCCATCCTCATCAGACATGGTGCTAACAGTCTCTAATAGGCTAACTGGGGGCAGCAGGTGTGCATCCTGTGACCCCCCTGCGGCACCCCCTTCCCTCTCCCCAGCTCCCAGCACTCCTGCCTTAGTAGAAAACTGCAAGTTGACTGGCTTTTTGTGACAGGGTCACTCCACACCTTGCATTGGATGAAAGGGCGCAAGAGTACAAAGATGGGGATCCGGGTGCGCACGATGAAGTCGAGGAAGTCCCAAAGGGCCAGGCCGCCCACCTTCCGCAGAGCCATCTCCTTCACCTGCA
>LOEQ01001816.1:88080-111059 GCA_001685075.1 Bramus lutescens
CTTCCCAGCTGCCTCTCGAAGCAGACGAGAATAACCTTTAGGGCTTCAGAGTAGAAAAAGAGAAGGATCCTGAGGGCTGTGCTTCAGAAGAATCCTGCCCACAGTCACTGCTTTTGCACACGGGAAAATTTCTAATTCGTTAAATGCAACAGTTCTAGAAACTTAACCCGTACCCCTGAGCCAGTATTCCAGACATACAGGTAAAGGTAATTTGATGTGGGTTAGAGCACACTTTTATTAAGTGCTTTGAAAAAATCCCTATTTTGAAAGCAAAACAAAAACAAAACCCACCACCACCACAACGAAAAACAATGGGGTAAGGTAGGTAGTCCATTGAACTAAAGGGGCAATTATAAGTATGTGTATTACTAATGCTTTATAGTCCACAGGCTTTGTCACAGCGGCTTTATGGACTCACCAAGTTAATCACATCCCCAGCTAACATCATCATCATCATAAAAGATACAATATCCTGATCAAGGAAGAAATATAAGTAATACCTTCATTAAAAAGGCAGAAAGTGGAATGGAATAATATTTTTTTATACCTGGTCTTACATAAAGAGCTCCCTTTTCCCCACTCTCTTCTGTGTTCCTTGACTTCACATATGGTTCTCTGTCTGCCTGGATGTTTTCTGAACCTGGCTTCTTAGTCCTTGGGCAACCACATATGGTTCTCTGTCTGTCTGGATGTTTTCTGAACCTGGCTTCTTAGGCCTTAGGCAACCGAGCACCCATTAGGGTGGGTCCTATGTACACACATTCTGTTTCTTTCTCTTTTTTTTTCAGGCCATAGAAAATCATATCTTACATACACATCCCTTCAGAGGGCTACTTAAACACCTCATTTCCCATACTCCGAACTCCACGGACCTGTCTGATTCAGTGAGTTTGTGCTTTGTCCCAGTCTCCTACCAACATCCAGTTTGGTGAACTGAAAAAATGTCAGGAGAGATGCCCTCTTATGGGGTTCCATTGTCATGCTCCTTATTCTTGGAGTCAGCCCAAGAGTGGTCTCCCTCTCCAACCCTGGTCTACTTCTTCTTTTATGAGATTCTCCACTGTTACGCTCTTTATTCTTGGTGTCAGTGCATGAGTGGTCTTTACCCCCAGCCTACTTCTTTCAGGGACACTGAGTGGCCCTCTATTACCCCATGGGAGGGCAACCCTTAAAGTCAGGGATGAGGCAATAGGGAAATAGGAGTATAAGTGGGGAGAGGAATTGGAAGCATGTCCTCACATGATTAAAGATCAAATTGGAATTGTCTTATAATGACAATAAAGACATTGTCAAGGAAGAATAAGAAAGCTTGCTAAGGAAGTAAGATCCTGCAAGGCCACCATGTCCTACTGCTCAGGATGTTGACTGCCAACTCCAAGGGCTTTATTTACATAGAGGACTGACCAATGGGAAGCAGAGTGTGTACTTCCTCACAGGAGGTGCCAAATCTGAGTGATCTTGCTGTCAATTGGAAAGAGGTAATCCTTCCTCATATACTCCTATGCAAACAACCAAGTAATTCAGAGAGTGCATATATGAAAATACTCTTTGTCTTTCGACATATGTTTACTAAAGGAAGCTAGTCATGCAAGGGTATTTCTTGTTCAAGTGGCTTCCTTAAATACCTTATGAGCCAAGATAGATCATAGTACATACATCCATGGGGAGCAAAAAAGAGGAGGGGGGAAAAAGAGACCCACCTAAGTATGCTGCCTGACTGGTGGACTCAGCCAACCCTTCCTTGCGCAAGTCTTTGCCTGCATCCCCAGGAGTGGAGCAGTGGGCTGGTGAGCTCTCCAGCATGAAGTTCTTGCTCCTCGATGTGCTGATGATTCGAGGGGGCAGGAGCACGTTGATGACAGTCTGCAGCAATAGCTGCACCTCAGGCTGCTCCAGCCATGGGCTATCTGAAGTGCATGTTGGAAGAGGAAGGGGAAAACATAACAATTACAAGGCCGACTTCCATGTTACACACTGAGTATTGTAACTTCTTCCAGTTGCAAATCAGAACACATAGAAATGCAAGCATTTCCCACCAAGTACTGTTTCTTCCACAGACAGCACAGCATTTTTGGCACCTGAGGGTTGCCATAGCTGGCATCCAAGGGCTTGTGTTCCAGGCCCAATCTCCTGTTTATTAGTTCATTCTCTTTTCTTTTGCTAAATACTTAAATATACTGACCTTACATCTGAGATATGCTTTTCCTAAAAGAAAGTCCCCCTTAAGATTATGTTGGATTAAAAAAAGAAGATAAAATGTTACCTATAAACAAAAAGAAGAAGAAGGAGGGGGAGGAGGAAGAGGAGGAGGAAGAGTCATGCGAATGTATTGATGGTTGGCATCTGCAGGATTTCTGCTAATCACTGCGGCCACATAATATTTCAAGTCAATTCTCAGTGTAGTGTGCTTGAACTAATTAACATTTTCTTAACCCAAACAATGTACTCTGACCTCTGCTGTATTGAAATAATTTTAAATAAGGTATTTCTTCTAAGAAGTAGAGAAGAGAAAGTCTTGTCCCTGGTCAGATAAACCAAATAAAACTCATGTTTCCAAAAACCCCATTTAATCCATTTAGATTCATTTCAGTTGATGAGTTTCATGTGAAAAGGAAGAATAGAAACCACACCCTGGTAGTTAGAAAACACAATAACAATGGTACGTTTCCTTTAGTTAAATTAATCAGACCTTTGCTTCCAGATCCTACTGTGAGCACAAATGGGATGAGCAGATTTAAAAGCATCCCTTCCCTTCGCTCTTGATTGGTGAATGGGGAGATCACATGGCTTAAAGGGAAATCTTCTTTTAAAGCCTGTGCAGCAATAATAGAAAAAAAAGATTAATTGACCACCATGCCCATTGTGTGCATTTGTTTCTATAGAGTGTGTTGGCGAAGGTGCCTCCCCGCTGGCTGAACCTGGAAACTATGAGTTCAAGTGTCTTCTTTGTGGCAAATGAAATTTGACCCACAATGATGTTTTGCCATTGACTTCACATAACAGTTACATTCCTAAAATGACATTAATAGCTTAAGCATTAAGTGAAGAAGTTTAATATAAGACCCACCTCATTTCTCCCACTAATTTCCTCCATGTGTCTACCCAGGAAAATGAAGAAAATGACAGCATTACACTTTCTCCATTTGAGGTTATTTAAAAGTTCTTTAGTCCCTGCCTAGGTCTTCTTCAAGCCAGGAAGTAATAAAGGAAGAAATTAGTGATCTTTGGAAAGCAGTTATTAAGGTGACTATGGGGTGTCATCTCTTCCCTTCACACAATGGCCACCATTCTTCAAATGCTTTGTGCATCCACCCATCTCTGAATGGTAAGAAGTCTGATGGCCACACAATGGATAGGTCAGTTATACCTTTATATCAGGTGGATTCCTTCTGTTGATCACAGAGTAAAAACTGGGTAACACAGACAGACAGTCAGGGTGATTGGGATTCTGTACCTCTGTTAATGAAGTAGGCTATTAGTATGTGTGTTCAAAATAACATTCAACTCACAATCACTAAGGAAAATAAAGATATTCAAAGTCTGGTAGTAACATGTAAAAGAATTTTATACTGTAATTCTTTCTGAAAATAAATTAAAACCAGACTTTGAATACTCTTGCGTCTTTTGATTAACAATTGTGAGCTGATTTACACATAAGCCATTAGTTTGCACATAGCATAAGTGAGCACAGTGGTTGCTGTGGTGGTGACAGGGACTAAATGACTCTGCTATTTTTGAGATCTCGAGAAGAATTACAGAAGCACAACTTAGGGCCATGCTCAGGGCTGAAGCTCCAAACCCATCAAGGTTTGGAGGTGTTCACACTTCTGTTTCACAGATTTTGCCCAGCCTTTGCAGAAAGAGAAAGAGAGAGCACCACCATGTGGTGCCTCCACCAGCAACTTAATGAGCGTGACAAACAGGTAAGGCAGTCACACCTGTATCTGCAATGCTACAAGCCGGACAACAGCTGTGCTGAAGGGCAGAGGTGGTGAGAGATAAGGGCTGAGATGAAGAAGGGGTAATCCATCAGCCACACTGGAAGGTCCTACCACTCCCATCACCTGAAATACAAACAGAGCACATGACCAGCCTTGACCATTGCAGTTTCATGCAACTGTAGTAAAGGAGTCTCATTCACTAACAAAAATACTAACAAACTGAAGGTTGGGCATGGTATTTTCAGTCTTTTCCTTCTCTATGCCCTCTAAGGCATGTAATGTCTGGAGTCAGATCACTCATTATACTGAATTCAACCAAGGTTTTGTAGAATGCTGTTTATAGCTAACTATGTAGGCAATGAGAGATGAACTAAAAAACAAAACAAAACAAAACAATTCTAATTGGGAGACTGGACAATTATTTGTGGATTCAAAAAAGTGGAGTTGGCATTCTTGGATGGAGCAAATCCTGACAAGAATGATGATGATCGCAGCTCATGTGCACTAGGCATTCCAACTATACACTTGTTGCCCAACTAGTCAAGCAGCGGATCCTACTGGATGGTGCACTCGAACATGGTTCTCATACATTGTACAAAACCTTGTCAGGACCAGACTCTAGACATTACATAAATGGTGAAAATAATTTTTCTTTGCATAAATCCTAGACTGGCCAACTCACGGTGTCATTTGGCCCTAAAAAAAAAAGAAGAAAGAAAGAAAGAAAGAAAGAAAGAAAGAAAGAAAGAAAAGAAAGACTTCTTTGTATTTTAAGGATCCCCTCCCCAGACGGTCTCAACTTCTAGCCAATTGTGCAGACTCCACCACCCCACTCTCCAACTGGCAGCCCTCAACTCTCAACGCAACTTTGAGGTGATTGTCAATGTAGTGCATGGGAAGCAGCCTTCTCACATCCCGCCTGGGCAGGATGGGCCCCGGATCTCCCATGGACCACCTTGAAATGGACCTCACTGTTTTCAGTGTCACCTGAGCCATCTGTTTTCATTGGTAAGTAAGGGGCACAAAGTGGTTGACCTGTAAATCTTCAGTTTAGAGAAATCAATAGCAGAGTAAAACTGTGCAAAGTTTCATAAGATTGCCACTTGGCTACTCACCAGATTGACACAGACATTGATCAGTGACCTAAGGTGAGGCAGGAAGGATATGATTGGCTGCCTCTGAAGTGTCAAACAAACCCCTTCAATCAAACTGCTGGCAGGCTCCCACTCAACCTGTCGCCTGGAATACAATATAGGAGCCATTAGCGCCCTGGCTCCCTTCCGGAGAGTCTGAAGCAAGTGAACGAGACTGATCCTGTCATCAACTAAGACAGGATGTGTAGTGAGACAACAGAGTGCTTCCCACGGAATGGCGATTACCCATGCTGTTCCAAAAGCACAGAGCACACTGGGAGGGGAGGAAGGAGGTACTGAAAACGCAGCAGAGCCACACTCCTGCCCAACCGACTAATGAGACAAAATCTATTGAAGAAAAAACAGAGAGGATGAATGGGTCATACTTTAAGGTCCCACTAATGTCATCTTTGGGAGGGGCCCTATCCTATCATTTCAGGAGACATGAGAAATCTTCCAGCAGAGCAAATCTGCCCCTACCTGCAGTTCTGAAATGTACTTATCAGACTACACTTGATACAGTCAACATTCACACAAGGCTATCAGCGGGATTAATATGGCTTAAGTCCTGTCAAAAAGAGGGAATTTGAGGAAAATGGTCTAAAAAGTTCTCTTTGCCTCTGAGGAAATGATGTCTTGGATTATTTTCTGTGGTGGTGCTGATGGTGGCATACACATGCCAATAAGATTAATGCAGGAGTTTTCTGTCTCAAAACAAAATGAATCTATTCTGTTGGGTGCTTCTGATTTGGAAATTATTTCTAAGCCTACATCTTCTATGAAACTACAGCCTGAACAATGAAAGAATGGAGATGTGTCACAGATGAGGAAACACTGATACCCCAGATGCCAGAAGTGCCCTAGTAATCCACAGCTCAGCTTCAGACAAAACTTTGTGCATTGAGCTAAGGTTACATTAAAGGGTTAAAGACAAATCAACTAGGTATTATGCCATGCATCCCAGGAAAATTTCCCATAGCTGACCAAACCTGTGAATGAACGCACAACTTTCCTTTCGGGAGGTATTATCATATAATACATTTAACTGTATGACAAATGAGTCATTTTATGGAGATGTTTAACATTTTCAGATGTCAAAGTACTTAAGAAAAATAATTTATTTTGGCACACACTCAGAAGACACTTATACATCTTTGATCAGTCATTTACCAGCAGATGCAAGTGTTCTACTGGGACCACCAAAAAAAAAAAAAGAAAAGAAAAGAAAAGAAAAGAAAAGAAAAGAAAAAAAATAGTGCTTAAGAACAGGCATCTCCATGCCACCGAAAAAAATGACCTTGACATAATGGCTTGACCACCATGGTACAAAAGCTTAGAATAAGTGCATAGCCTGATAGCATCCGATATTGCTCTTCTGTGACTCAGTGTGATAGCATAAATGTGCAGCGCACTGCTTAATGTCTGCCAAACTTCTGGCAAACTGAACCTTAAGTACCAAAGTCTGAGGCAGAGTTGTTTTGCTTTTGAGTTTAGTTTTAAGGGATAGAAAACGCTCTCTCAGTCATCCAAATTTGAAGTTTCCATTTAGTGGGTTTGTGAATCATACCATCTGCTCACTATGACTATAGTTTCCAAACTTGGTTCACATTTCCAGAAAGGCTAATGCAGAGACATCTGCTCATTGGAAGAGGATGAATGGGTATTTCTCAGGCCACCAAGAAGTCACCAGGCTATAACTGTGTTCATTTAAAACTCCACTGAATAAGGTGAACGTCAGAATTTGATATCCACCCTGTGCCCTTTGTAGCTGCAGTTTGGCTGTTAATTATAAAACTTGAAATTTTTCTACCTTGTTATGCACCCAAATAAGATAACGTATACCGTTAGTATAGTACTTTTAGCATTAAATTAATGTTTCTCCTCTCTGTTGTTGGCTATTTGTAAGGCATTCTCTCTCTTACTTCAAAAAGGATTAGGGATTGTTGAGTTCTAATTGGGTTTCTCTATGCATCAGATGAAGAACTAGCTGAGAAATGGACAGACACCTCCTCAACATAAGTACATATATTCCTAAATAAATGTTATTTCCTCAAAACAATTCTGGCTACTGGGAAATTTATATTCCCAATTATCTGTGCACGAATACCACCAGGACACTACTAACTCGTTTATTTAACTAACGATTGACCTACTATGCTGAAAATGGCATTTCTAACTGTGTGCTCTGAAATATCTGGCCAAGAGGCATCCTCACCTCAAGGTAGGCATCTTGTGGATTTTGTTAAACATTCTATCCAATCTCTTTAGAATGAGGATAAGGGCTGGCCTCACTGCCTCCGCTGACCAGTCGGTAATAGGTAGCATCTCCATGATGTAGCGCCGAAGGCCTCGGCTCTCCATTGTCTGGGTGTCATATGGGGCCAGCTTCAGAAGGGAGTGTGCAATTTCTGCCAGCCTAAAATCATTTCAGAAATAAGGAGCAAAAAATACCACAGTAAGAATATTTCCACAACTTTCTAACTAAGAACATTCTCCCCAGCACCCTCTAACCCTCTGTCTTCCACACATATATCAATAAAATGATATATGCACAGGCATAGTCAAGGAGAATCATGGAATGCTTCAGAGAGAAAACATGAGGAGCAACTAAGAAACACTAAGGATAGGTCAAATGTGTCTAGAGAGTGCTACTTCTTTGTGTGTGTGACAGGTCTCATGTTACCTAGATTGGCCCTGAACTTGCTTTATAGCAGAAAATGATCCTGAACTTCACATCCCTTTGTTTCACCCTCCCAAGTTCTCGGATTACAGACATCTGTTACCATGTCTGGTTGTATGTGGTGCTAACATACACACACATAACACACACATACACACACACACAGAGACAGAGAGAGAGAGAGACAGAGAGAGATATATTAATTAGAAGTAGTACAATGGGAATGTTGTGCTCTTCCCTTTCTCATGTATTTACTATAACATTTTAATAAAGAGAAAGGTTGATAGCAGCAAGAGAGGCAAACTAAACGCTTGAAAGGATCTGCAGGAAGACCTCTAGGATCTGCAGGATGACCTCTAGGATCTACAGGAAGACCTCTAGGATCTACAGGACGACCTCTAGGATCTGCAGGAAGATCTCTAGGATCTACAGAAAGACCTCTAGGATCTACAGGACGACCTCTAGGATCTGCAGGAAGACCTCTAGGATCGGCAGGAAGACCTCTAGGATCTGCAGGAAGACCTCTAGGATCTACAGGACAACCTCTAGGATCTGCAGGACGACCTCTAGGATCTGCAGGAAGACCTCTAGGATCTACAGGAAGACCTCTAGGATCTGCAGGAAGACCTCTAGGATCTGCAGGAAGACCTCTAGGATCTACAGGAAGACCTCTAGGATCTACAGGATGACCTCTAGGCACTATTTAGGAATAGCATCTAAGCCCCTGCCCACCTCTCCAATGCTTGGATTTCAAACATGTACCTCATCTGACTAGCTCCCACAGATGGGAGAAATAATTACTGTCAAGAAAATTAATTCCACTCCTGAAGACTGCACTGATAGAAGCCGCTCTCATGTGAGGTCTCTAAGTTGTCTCCAATATTTTCTTGCTAGGCTTAATTATAATGCACAAGTTCCATTCATCATCACCATGGCAACTCTTCATGCCAAGAAATAGTTTCCATTTCTTCATACTAACCATCTTTATTCCTAGCTGGACACTGTTGTGGAAAATGTGTGTGGGTGCAGGTGCACAAAAAAGTGATTTAAAATAGCCTACACATTCGTATTGTTTATCCTTTCTTCTAAGTATGTCATAGAAAAAAAAGGATTCTTTCTTAGATTGTTTATATCTAGGTAAGGGTAATGTTATCTACAGAGAATCTTCTAGAAACCTCCACCTTATCCCTGAACATTCTTAGAAATTGTACTGTAACACATAACCAGTGTAAACCAACATGGGGAACCTGGGCTCCTATATACCACATTTTGTTGAAGAAAGTGAATCAATATGACTAAATGCAATTCCCCATTTGGTTGAATAAGCACTGGAGTTTAGCTCTCAAAAAAAGTACGAGTTTTAAAGATAGCTTTGAGGGATGTTTGAAAAGGTGATCTATCTTTAAGCTTGAGAGAAATATACCAAACAATTGCTCTTTTATTTTATTGACATTATGGTTTTATAACTGAGAGTATTTAGCTAATTGCCTAAGATTCTAGAAACTTAACACCAAACTTATGGTTCATGAATAAAAATAGTATGATTTCTTACATTTTGGGCTAATAATATCACAATATATAAATATTTACATGCCAATTCCACTTTTTCTTGACTTTCTAGGTAGTGCATTCTATCTTTTTATATCATATAGTTTTTAATTTACCTAAAAATAATAAACAGCTAATTATACAAGTGATTTTAGTACTTGCAACTGTGTTATTTTCTTTTTTTTTGTCTTTTGAAATGCACTGTGAGAACCTTGAAAATTGGGCTTTATTTTGTTTTCCTAATGTCTAATATAATATAGATCGTTTTCATTAGTGTTAATGTCTTTTGTACCTTAAATCCACACTAAGTACCAAGAAATTTCTTAGGGCTTGTTAAAGTGTTAACCTCTAGAGGGTGCTCAAGGACTCTTTGATACTATTTATTATTCTTCCCTGAAATGTCCGAAGAGTTATAGAACATCCTGAAGCACCTACACACATATAGACATGCACACAGATACATTTACCCAGAGAGAGACAGACAGACACACAGAAACAAACACAAAGAGATAGATAGGCACAGACATAGATAGACAGAAAGACAGACAGACAAACACAGAGAAACGTAAGATACACACAGATGCATATACAGATATATACAGTCACACACAGAGAAATAGATAAGACACATACATACCTACAAAACAAACAGACGCATACACAGACACACACACTGATACATGAACACGCAGACACACATGTATGCCGATACACATAGAGACACACAAGACAGACACACATAGACATGCATACTACACATGCGCACACACACACACACATGCATGCTGATGCAGTGATACATACTGACATATGTACACACACATACATACACAGAGACACGTGCAAATGTATACTGATACAGACACACACAATGACATATGTACACAGACGCACCTAACACCCTCACAAAATGCCTGTCAGTAGAAGTCACTTTCTGACTGCGGAAATGTAGTTTGTCTATTCACAGAATTACTCTGGTCAATTAGAGATAATAGGTGGGAAAAGAGGGGGAGGGTCTGAATAGAGCCCTCAGTTGCCATGACAACAGGATCTTGAAACATTGTAGCCTTCTGTCTGGGAACTGCCTTTCTCAGTGTGAAATAATTTCTTCCTTGTTGTGCAGTGGGAGGCCTGAGGCTCTCCAGCATGGTCTGCTGTGTACACACACCTCAGGGGAGGGGGGAGGCAGCCACCTCATGCTTCTGCAATCCATACCTTCACCCAGCACTTACTACATTTCTTTCAAACGATCATTTTAAAAGATAAAAACAGAAGTTACTAATCAGGACGCTGGTCTGTTTTGTCGAATTATAATGCTGTTTCTGGATGGCTAAGGGAGAACTGTATGTTTAATTTTATAGATATATTAAATATTTTCAAGTAAGTCTTTGTAAACAACAAAAGTTTTCTTTAAAGGAATTCTTATGATTCTTTACAAACTGTTAGAAATACAACTACTAGGTCCTCTGGGATCATATTTAAAAATTTGTTAAAATAGTACATTATGGATTGAATTCCCATTTTAATCATTTTTCTCTTTCTAACCAAGATCTCTTTAATAGGTAAAATGCTCACTTTATCAGAAGGATCTAAATGGAATGAACCTAAGTCACAGGAAATAAATTATTTTAAATATCTCATTTATTTTCCTGGAGGAAGCTGCCCAGTCCAGCTTGACACACATACAGAGACCCATGACTTAAGATCACGAGCACACGCCAGGGCAGAGGTTGGTACCTCATGTGGGACTTCACATCCAGCAGCTCCAGGGCAGTGACCCGGGGTTCCCCAGCCAGATTCTGCAGGATCTTCAGCCTTGGCCCACAGTGTTTGTAGAATTCCGTGCAAATATTCAGCAGAGATTCCCGGGGCCTTCTGAATTCTTCCCGAGCAATCCGTTCATCTAGCTCTTCTCTGGGAAGGCCTTGCCCTTCCTCCAGTAAGTGAAGGTTTTCCCTGGGGAATTGTGAAAGATTAACTCGGGCTCTGAAAACGCGGCCACGTGCTTGCTCTGAGTACGGGGTGTCGCACGGCAGAGAAATATGATCCCTACTGAGTTAAGGATTTGGAAGGCAGCGCCCTGCAGAAGCTCCTTCGGAGGATGAAGATTTATTTTCCCAGGAGACGTGGCAGCACCAAACTGCAGAGGCTTTCCCTGAGCCCTTGCTAGACATTTACACGGGAGCAGTTTTATCATGCATCCACTGGATGCGTTAAATGGAATCAGAGCGAGTTTTCCTGTACCTGATAAAGTGCAGCTTGGCTCCTTGCTCCTGGTACCTGCCAACCAGAAGGACAATCCGCATGAGCCTCAGAGCAAGAAGGAAACTCCTTGGAGGAGGCTTTCTAGGGGCTTTTAATGGGCAAAACCCTTGGAGGCACACACTTTGATAAAGGCAAATACACATATTAACTCTGACAGGTACTATCTCCTTTCGTTTGACTACCACGTACACTTCAATTACAGTTCCTATAAAACTTGTTTCATTGTCATAAGAAGTGTATAAAGATAAATTTAAGAATCCATATAAACACATGGCATATAGCCAAAGGAGATTTTTTTTTTAAAAAAAAGGTGAAATCTGAGCCTTGTTATTAAATACTATTTCTGTTTCAGGTGATAAGGGAGAGGTGTGTAGCTTACTTCTGTTATTTTGGAAACCCTTACTTTATGACTGATGAGTCTGGTACAATCTAGAAAGACAGCGGAACTATGGAGTATGGGAAGGAGAGGGCCTCTACACTCTAAGGCCCAGAAAATCCATTGGCCAGCTGGAGTCCAACAGACCAACACGACTGACTGCGACCTCATGAAGGCTGCTTGAGTTTCTCCTTGATAATTTTCAAAGCAACTCTGGTATTTTCTTGTACCTTTAAACTCTCACTCACTTTTCTTATCTTGAAAGGCTTTCCTCACAGATTTTCACACTTAATATTGTGGGTTTTCTGTTAGTTTGTTTTGTTTTCAGGATTCCTTTCATTCCCAGGCACTGAAATGCAACCTAGAGGCCACAAAAGCAGGGAGCACAGTGAGTTACCTGGTATTCACTCCAGATGACATGGTGTGATTGGCTGTGGTTGTACCCTTGTGACCTTGATCGCTCCTGCTCATCTGTGGGGCAGTCATGGGCCTGCAACAACAACAGTGGTTTCCAGAACAAGGCAGCAGAAGTAGAAACATTTAAGAAACTCTCAAGTTGTTGAAGCATTCCTCAGTAAGTTTTCAAGTCTTTAAAGGATAGGAAGTCCAGCTTTGTCCTGAGAGGCCCTTTAAAGACAAGGATGATTCCCAGGTACTAATCAAGGTTTAAGTTCTTTGTCTTGGTTCTCAGAAGTAAACCATGACTTCAAATAAGACATGTGTTCAAACTGTAAGTGTCAGTAAAAAGACTACTTAACAGTTTTTGGGTGTCAGGAGGCCAGCATTCTAGATTACAGAGTCAAGAGAATACATAAATCTTCACAAGAATTACTCTGTGCTGTAGAATAATGCTTTTGTACACTGTAAAGATTTGTCACTAGTATTGGTTTAATAAAATGCTGCTTGGCCAGTAGCCAGGTAGAAAGTATGGGTGGGGAGACCAAACTAAGAGAATTCTTGGAAGAGGAAAGGCAGAGACACAGTCACCAGCTAGATGCAGAGGAAGCAAGATGAGAATGCCTCACTGATGAAAGGTACCAAGGCACGTTACTAAACATAGACAAGAATTATGGGTTTCTTTAAGTTGTAAGAAATAGTCAATAATAAGCCTGAGATAATAGGCCAAACAGTTTATAATTAATATAAGCCTCTATGTGTTTCAGTGGGACTGAATGGCTGCGGGGCCAGGCAGGACTTCTGTATACAAATGGTACCCAAACATTTGGCAAGAATTTCCACATAAAGCCTGAGAAAACTTTTTAAAAAGTGAGGGGGCTTCTAGATTCACAAAAACGAGAGTCAACTGAAACTTCTCGGTAGCAACGTGTTTTTCAGATAGGCTCTCTTTGCTGGCTGCAAGCAGAGGCACAGCTTCTTTAAAAGAAGCCTTCCTGACTCAGTGTTAGCAGCAAAAACTACATGGCTCCTTTACAATACAACTACCTGGTTTGTTCTGGTTTTGAGAATGGCCCTCGCTCTTTTGGGAGGTCCTGCTATGGATCACTTATGGGGTTTGTGAGCACCATGTGGTAAGCTGTTTAATGGTGGTGACATAGACCTGCTGTGTTCCTGGAGCTGGGGCGATAAACATGGCTTGCAGAGTTGGTGATAAATGTACCTCCACCATATTGAAAGGCTGAGAGGGGTTGGAGCCAGTATCCAGGGATACAGCAACCACATCGCTTATCATTAAAAACAAAATAAAACAACAGCAACAAAATACCCTACTTGTGGTGTGGGAGGTCCATCTGTTTGTATGTTGTTTTTCTTGATTAATGACTAAAGAAGCTGCCTTGGCCTGTTGATAGGGCAGAACTTAGTGGGCAGGGAGACAGAACTGAATGCTGGGAGAAAGAAGGGAGGAGTCAGAGAGAAGCCATGGATCCTCTGCCTGAGACAGATGCAGGCTAGAATCTTTGCCTGTAATCCATTGCCATGTGTCAAAAATTCAAGGAAAACACAATAACATGCATAATCCAGACTCAGTGTATTTTCCATTTTACATGGCTTATTTGTTTTATATTATTTTCACTGTTTCTTTAAAGTCTTTTTTATTTTTAAAAACTTTATTTCTGGGGCTGGAGAGACATATTTGACATATACAGATTAATAGAAATGGGTTAAATTAATATAAGAGTTAGCCAATAAGAAGCTAGAGCTAATGGGACAAGCAGTTTTTTTTAATTAATACAGTTTTCTGTGTGGTTATTTCAGGGCTAAGCTAGCCGGGTGGCTGGGACTAACAACCAGGCCCTCCTCCTACACACTTGTCAGAAAAGGATTTCAGATATACAATAGGACAGATTCAGACATAAAAGATCTCTAAACGAGACACAGTGGGTTTAAAAAAATGTACATAGGTGTGGGAGAGAGAGGAAAAAGAGTATAGACAGTTATAAAAAGAAATAAAGGTTTTTTAAGGCAATTACTGGAGATTTAAAAAATATTTATTTATTTATTTATTATGTATACAATATTCTGTCTGTGTGTATGCTGACAGGCCAGAAGAGGGCACCAGGCCCCATTACAGATAGCTGTGAGCCACCATGTGGTTGCTGGGAATTGAATTCAGGACCTTTGGAAGAGGAGGCAATGCTCTTAACCTCTGAGCCATCTCTCCAGACCCCGAAATAAAGTTTTTAAAAATAAAAAAGACTTTAAAGAGACAGTGAAAATAATATAAAACAAATAAGCTATGTAAAATGAGTCTGGATTGTGCATATTATTGTGTTTTCCTTGAATTTTTGACTTCAGAGAGACATTTGATTATGGGGGCTGGTAAGAGAAGCCATCATATATATTTTAAAGGTATCTTGACTTCAAAGTTTGAGTCTAAGGATATGTTACTTTGGAAAAGAGGTTCTGTTTTTGTTTCCATAGAGGATGAGAACCTGTAGATTCCTTCCAGGCTAATGTGGTTTGATGGGGCAAGACTCCCTGAAAGATTTCCATGAGCCCTAAAAATACTTCACCCAACAAATAGCAGGAAGCAGTTGGATAAAATTATGTCTAAATTACCAAAATGTTTGTTTATAAATGTTTGTTTTCATTTAAAGGGGGTTGATTATAAGTGGCTGGTCACAGTCGATCTCTTTCTAAAAAAGAAAAAAGAGGGATATGATATAGAAATGAATACTTTATATTGGTATGGACTTTGGTTTATTGATACAAATTAAAGGTCAATATATATATTATATATTTCTACTGTTGTTTAATATATGTTTATACAGCTCACTTAAAAATGTAATGTATAATTAAAAATTATAGATTAATAGATAGCTACTTATAATGTCAAACTTGTAGTCATGTTAGTTTTCTAGATATGCAGTAATATATTTCAGTTAGATAGATAATCTTCAATACTTCAAAGACCTACAGAATATGAGGTTTAAAAGGTTTTAAGAACTTAGACTTTTCTCAACAGTGATATGTGTCTACTTTTGGCAGCACCAATTACTTCAGAGAGGTTGATGGGCATTGAAGAAACTTGTTATGGAATTTGCCTTCAATTTGATGAGGCTAACCATTTAGGCAAGAAACTGCTCTTGCCTGGACATGCAGGACCCACAGAAAAATGACTGCTGAACTTGCCTAAAGAAGGTGAGACAGTTCTTCAGGGTTCCTCTTTCATGAAAGACTCTGCCAGACACTCTGAAGGACACAGACAAACTGTCAATATAGGCAGAACCGTCTTTCAAATTTCCTGCTTCATTGAAAAGTCTGCCAGACGTTATGGCCTATAGGCCGAAGATGGATGTCCCAATGTTATAAAAGAACTTTGGGTGACTGTCCAGGCAGCGAGATATCTCTGTCATTTCTAGAACTTTGGAAGTCGCTTACAATGCACTTTCTGTTTACTTAGGTAATCTATCCTTCTAGACTCTTTGATGGAGTTGAAGAATAGATAGATATAGTTTTCCTTAGTTATGATAAAAGATAAATTAGATATGAAACATTAGACTCACAAAGAAAAGATGACAGAATATTTTCCTTAATTTTGCCAGATACAAATAGACTAAATATTGTAAGTGTAATTCTTGCTTGATTCCTGTTTTGTTATTTATAATTTTACTATGTTAAAGTTCTAACCTTCCTTTTTATTTAGACTGACAAGGGGAGATGATGTGTGATTCCCCTCTGTATGCTATGAAAAAGTTTCATTACCATTGGTTAATAAAGAAGATGCTTTGACCTATGGCAGTGCAGAATATAGCAATGCAGGAAATCCAAGCAGAGATAGAGGAGGAAAGAAGGCAGAGTCAGGAAGATGCCATGTAGCTGCCAAAGGAGAAAGATGTTGGAACTTTACTGGTAAGCCCCCTTTTGGTGCTATACAGATTAATGGAAACAGGTTAGTTTTAGATGTAAGAGCTAGCTTGAAATATGCCTGAGCCATCAGTCAAACAGTGTTTTAATCACTATAGTTTCTGTGTGATTATTCGGGTCTGGGGGGCCCAGAAATGAAGTGCAGTTTATGTTTACAACTCTGGTTCTGAGAAATCATCTCATAATGTGAAAACCACACCTAAGCTTAGATTCCCTAGGATGTGAGTATTTTAAGGCAAATGTTTAATAAGATTCAAATGATTTCAGTTAATGTCTGTTGGGTCTCCTTTAGTATTAGATAAAATTTTGTTTATGTATTAGCATTTGAGGCACAGAAAGGATGATGTAGATTATTGAAGAATTTACCTTGATGAAGTCTTTATGGCATACCATGTTCTGAATGCTGATATGGTAACTTTCGGGAGTGACTTAGTGTGGTAGGCAGAACTTAAAGTTTCCCCCCTCCCCTTCCTGGCCTTTGTGCCTAGTTTTACTCCAATTACTCCAATGATATGTTTAAAAATCATTTTTTTTGTCCTTCTGGGGACAGAGATTTGAAGCATGAGGATTCAATGCCTTATTGTCAGCTTGGGGGATTCAGGAGACCATGCAAAAAAAAAAAAATAAGATGCCTTCTAAATGCAGAGTGGCTCCTGGATGGTCATCTTCAGCTAATTTAGAGGGAATGGACACCCGCATGACTGCACTTGCCTTTCCTACTCTCAGGCCACTGTTGTTCACTTACAGCCCCATCATTCCCTTCTTGCTATATGACATCTCATCTCCTTTCACTTCTGTGCCCAAGAATCTTGTGACAGGACAGCTTCTTGAATTTTGTTTAGGGCGAAACTCTGGTGCCAATGTGACTTTCTTTCCAAGATCCCTCTTTTGTCTTTCTCCTGGAATTATCTGATCCTATTCCATGAGAAATCTGTTCCTTCTGGGATAGAGTAACATCCTGAAGTTTATATTTGTTTTGTAGTTTCTAAATTTAGAGTTAAAAATCCAATTCTTTATGAATAGTAAAACAATAAGAATGCTTGGCTAAAATTCCAAACATACATCTCAAAAATCATTGGGCAGGGAAAGCAAGATGGCTCAGTAAGCAAAGGTGCTTGGACCTAAGCCTGACACATTGAGTTCATTCCCTGGGACCCATGTAATTGATAGAAGGAGAGAACCAATCTTCACAACTTGTCCTCTAAACAGTATGCACATGAGTGCATTCATTCTCATTCTCTCTTTTCTCCCATCCCCCTCTCTCTTTCTGTAAATGTAAAAACTAAAAAGTAATCAACCAGCTAATTAAAATGTGGATCACATCTTCACTAACTTGCCTTTCTGTTAGAGATTTGTTTACCACTGGCCTAAAAATTCCATAGAAACTCATCAAGTTATATGTAATTGTGTATTTAGCAACCATGTAGGAAAGTCATCATTATTGCTACTGCCACTATTCAGAGTACTTGACACTCTGATTATGTAGGCAGTATTTACAATAATAAACCATAAGGGGTTGAGTAGCTATCTCCAAAAAGACAGTTATCTATTCTTTGTAAACAAAGACCAGGTTTTAGAGATATTTAGCCAAACCAGTTTTCTCATCTTTTCAATGGACACATTTGGTGCTAGGCTGTGGATGTTTGCCTCGGAGATTACCTGGTGAGGACCTCCACACTGTACAAAAGGGCTTGTAGGGATGTGGCCAGAGCAGCTGTGGCAGCAATCTCCTCTCGGGCAGCAGGCACGGTCTCGACCTGTGACGTTTGCTTCTTCATCTTCTGTAGGTAACATGGAACCAATGCCTCCAAGACCATGAGCATCTGAAGGCTGTAAGCGACAGAAAGAAAACCAAGGCACGTCTGATTGGATTGTGTGATATCTGGGAGCACGAAAAAGCCACTAGAGATGCTGAATTCTATTCTACTTCCTGTGCAACACTAATCCAAAGCAGTGGAAGCTGCTGGATGTGTTGACTATCATTAATTAATTAAGCACTTGGTAGCAGGTGAGGAAGCCTGTCTTAATGAAGCATATGAGATAAGAAGAACTAGCCATTTGTGCAAATGGCAAAAGAAGAGCAGAATATTGGCAGGTCACCACAGACCATCCAGAATAAAAAGCCTTCATTCCCCAGTAAAGCCTCTATATAGGACTGTGCTGGGGGTGACTTTTCAGGTGAAGTTAGATCTTTTCCCAAGAAGCTGCCTTCAGAAGCTTACACCATTTTATAGCAAGAGTTAGTAGATGCTGTTATTGTCCTGAGGTCTGGCAACGTGTCCTTGATAGAGTGAGCAGACACTACTCACTGGAAGGGTGTACACTTGGTGTGGTAAAAGTGATCAGAAACTTCAACTTAAAGAGGAGATAGGAATTCGGTAGTTATCATGAAAAATTGTTGATGTACAACTCCAACATAAATATTTTGTTGTAAGATTCACCCAACTGAGTTTAAGTTCTTAAACTGCGCATCCTAGGCGACATTGCTCCATGGTTGTTATTCTGGAAAGCCTGGAACCACTATGTAACCCATTCCCTTCCTCAAAATACCGAGACATTCTGTCATGTCTTTTTCAGCTCTGAGTACTGCTTTCCGATGGGACAACTGCATAGAATCAGTGCTCTACAGTAAAGGTATGACAATCTTCAGAACTTGGTGGGTATGGAGTTACAGCTATGATATATTTTTAGGTCCTAATACTTCTGTGATAGCCTTAGAAAAAGAGTCAAGTGTATTCCTGAAAAAATAAAAGATTTTGTTGTAGGCTAATTGTCCTAGAAAGGTTGGGCGAGTTTTAAAAATTATGACAGGAATCTGGTAGAACCTAAGACTTCTGGGTATTTTCTTTAAAGATCACATTTCTGTAGAAGAAGAAATCTGTTTAAGTCAAGCTGACATACAGCATCAACCATTGTCCTTTGCCCTCCACATGTAAGTACACACATGTATACAGGTATATGTATCTACTGGCACATGAACATGCATACACACACACTCTCATACACACAAGCATACACACATACACACAGAAACTAACCAACTTTGTAAAGAACTAATACTATTTCTTGTGTCAAAGAGAACAAGATACATATTAACATGATGTTAGGCATTTACTAGTTGATAAGGAGCAGACATTGCTAGTGGAAATGAAAATTGACACGGCTAGTTCAGGAACCCTGTTGGTGATATCTACTAAAGCAAAACATGCATGTACTTTATGATCTAGCAAAGCATTTTCATACACAGAAATGCTGATATGATTTGTGCACGAAACCACAAACATTCACTGGGACATAATTTGCCAGAGCTTTAAACTGAATACAGTGCAACACATATGTCAACAAGAGAAGAAACTGATGCCTTTAGGGCATAGTCACAGAATGGAATACTGTAGATGAATGATGAAAACTACAGTCACATGCTGCGGTGTGGATGGGTCTCATGAAGGAATACTGAGGGGCAGAAGCCAGGCATGTTCTTTGACTCGTTAGACCGTCTCACTGAAGTACCATTGGGAATGAAGCTGATGTTCCCTGTGGGGTGATGGTAGTGGTGCTCCAAATGATTTTTATTCGAGTGGTAATTATACCTATATAGGGCCTCTAACTTTATGAACATGCACTCAATTATAGGAATACGATTTCTAAACATTGTTTACATGAGTGTTATCCTTAAATTAAATACACTTTTAAAGGAAATATTTTAAGTACCACAAGGACTTGATGTTACAAATATGGAAGTTCCCTAAGGACATCTCAGGAAACAGCTACTTAAGAAACTTCCACTCTCCTAAGGTATCAAGAAGCCCTCTTGTTGGGGAATATTATTTTCAGCTGTGTGACTTTTGTTTACTCTGTATTTGTTTAACTCTGTGAAGCTGTGTCCCTGTGCCTGTCTAAAACACCTGATGTTAATAAAGAGATGAACGGCCAATAGTGAAGCAGGAGCAAGGATAGGCAGGGCTGGCAGGCAGAGAGTATGAAAAGAACAAGAAAGAAGAAGAGGAACAGAACGAGGAGAGGAGGACATCAGGGCCCAGCCACCCAGCCAGTCATGGAGAAAGAAGTAAAAAAAAAGGTAAGAAAGATAAATGTCGAGAGGCAAAAGGTAGATGGGATAACGTTTTTTTTTAGTTATTTATTTTATTTTTTTAATATTTATTTATTATGTATACAATATTCTGTCTACATGTATGTCTGAAGGCCAGANTAATAAAGAGATGAACGGCCAATAGTGAAGCAGGAGCAAGGATAGGCAGGGCTGGCAGGCAGAGAGTATGAAAAGAACAAGAAAGAAGAAGAGGAACAGAACGAGGAGAGGAGGACATCAGGGCCCAGCCACCCAGCCAGTCATGGAGAAAGAAGTAAAAAAAAAGGTAAGAAAGATAAATGTCGAGAGGCAAAAGGTAGATGGGATAACGTTTTTTTTTAGTTATTTATTTTATTTTTTTAATATTTATTTATTATGTATACAATATTCTGTCTACATGTATGTCTGAAGGCCAGAAGAGGGCACCAGATCTCATTACAGATGGTTGTACGCCACCATGTGGTTGCTGGGAATTGAACTCAGGACCTTCAGAAGAGCAGGCAATGCTCTTAACCGCTGAGCCATCTCTACAGCCCCGGGATAACATTTAAAAAGCTGACAAGAAACAAAACAAGCTAAGGCTGGGCATGTATGACTAAGAATAAGACTCCTTATGTGATTTATTTGGGAAGTGGGTGGTGGGCCCCCCAAAAGCTAAAAGAGCAAAACATCACATAACACCCTTTGGTTTAACGTGAGCAAAATGAAACTAAGGAGGATCATCAACAAAGCTAAAGTAAATATAACTGCAAAATTAAGGACTTTGGTCTTGAACGTCCAGTGACAAGTGATCTTGATTACAAGCTCACAAGCTCACGCTCCTCCTGGTTGCAATGTGTCTGAACTATAATTTGAAAGAGAATTTCATGTACTCACTGAGAACTTTTTAAAGGGAAGGATTTTTTTTTTTGGTCAAGTTTGGTGGTTCTCTTTGTTGCTGGCAGTTCATCACTGGGGGAACATCACTATTTCGCTATCACAAGGTCTTAGTATCAATGAGAGTCTGAGGCATCTAACTAACAATGTGTACACTTAGAGCACAAAAGCAGACAGAAAGCATTTCTGCATTCAGACAGAATGAACTCCATGTGAGGGTTGCATCCACCCTGGACTGCTTCCTGGAACCAGGGTATTGCAGAAGGAACAGGGCAGTGGGAGTCTATCACCCCAGAGACTGCACATTTTCTTCTCTTTATAAGCCTGCTTGACTTTCGGCTTAATGTCTAATCCTCTTCAAAGATGACAAAAGCCTGAGACTACTGGCTACATTTTTATTCATTCCTGATGTATCTTTCTAGAAGAGTTCAATTAAGAGAAATCCCGGCCACCTCTTGGTCCTTTATTCTGTTCTGGGGAGAGCAGAAACCCATCCGAAAAGCAAATGTACAAAGACACAGTGAGCAAAGTGGGGTTGGTCCCTCTTCCTGGAGGGTGTGCCCGGGTAGTAGGGTTGAATATGTATCTGACAAGAGCCAACTTCCTGGCACTGGGGTGACTCACTTTTCATTTGAGTTCTTTGGCTTCCATGTTCCTGGCAAAATAAAACACGAGATGTATATCGTTGCCCTTTGTGTTCTTGTTAGGAATAATCTTAGGACGAGCCTCTCTGTCGCCGCAAATAATTCCAATCAGACCAAATTAGACCTAATTAATGCCCATGTTTACTGCAGCCCTCCCAGATGGCCAGGAAAGCGTGATGGGGGTGAGAGGAGGCCCGCATAAAACCAGAAACCACGTGTTCTTTTTCTCAGTGGCAGCCTAAATATCCTGTGGGAGTGGTCCTGATCCTCTCTGGGGAGGGGTCTGGCTTGGCTGGTTTTTCTGGAGGTGGAGTCCGGATCAAGGCAACTCCCAGGAGGAGGGGGCTTGAGATGGAGCTTTCTGTTTCCTTGGCGCTCCCTTGGCATTTCCTTGGAGCCCCAAGGATGAATGCCAGGGGCTGGGATGATGCTTCTAACCCAAACACCCCAAAGTCCTTGGATATAGGATATCAGGGGGCTGGGTTCTCACTTTTGACCAAACAGTTCTCATTAGTCTTTGGAGGCAGTTTTCACAGATGGTTTAAATGACTGTCATAAAATTTTGTTTTCTAACAGCTTGTATTACGTAAGTGGAATATATATATATATTTTTTAATCAGGAGTAAACATCTTAGCCTCTGCACAGAATTCCAAATCAGCGAATTTCAAATTCAGGATGGTTTACAATATTTTTCATGACTTCTGCTATGAAAAATCTTCTAAATTTGGTTTTTAGATGCTTACTCACTAAGATGTTACAGAAAGATATGCAAAACATAGCCTTTCTTATTCAGTTTTATTTCTTTGCTATACTTTTTTATCACAAGGGACAGAAAAGAGGGCTGTGGTTACCTTCTGAATGACTCAGGAGCATAAGCTACCACCGTGACACAGAGTTTGATGGCTTCACTGATGCAGAAAGTCAGGTCTTCATTTCCATAGCAAAAATCTGCAAAGATGCACAATCAGAATAGGTGGCTTTGTGAGAAACAGAATGCATCGTTACCAAAGTTCTTTTATCACTTAGATTTTAAAAATTTTTTTACATATTTATTATGTATACAATATTCTGTCTGTGTGCATGTCTGCAGGCCAGAAGA
>LOEQ01001816.1:111149-134796 GCA_001685075.1 Bramus lutescens
ACCTTCGGAAGAGCAGGCAATGCTCTTAACCTCTGAGCCATCTCTCCAGCCCCTATCACTTAGATTTTATTCCTGAATTCTGAAAACTATAATTTTTTCATCTGAAAGAACAAAATTCTATTTCCTGCATTTAAACCACTGGATAATGGGGGGAGGGGGATAGGTGGGAGATGGAAGGATGGGACAGGAAGATAAAAGGGAGAGGATTGATATGTAAAATAAATGAAAAAAAAAAGAAACAAGGGAGGTTTTAACAGTCTTACTGAATGGAAGGTACTAAGGTATTTTAATTGTTTGATGTTGATGTGGGATTCCCCTCTGTATGCTGTAGTTAGCATTAATGAATAAAGAAACTGCTTTGAACTTATAGGAGGGCATAATTTAGCTAGGCAGGGAAAATTAAGCTGACTGCTGGGAGAACAGAAGCATAGTCAGGAGAAGCCATGGAGCCACAGACAGAGACAGATGTGCTGAAACTTTGCTGGTAGGCCACAACCTCATGGTGATGCACAGATTAATGGAGAAGGGTTAAATTAAGATGTAAGAGTTAGCCAGTAAGAAGCTAGAGCTAAAGGGCCAAGCAGTGATTTAAATAATATCGTTTCTATGTTATTATTTTGAGGCTGAGTAGCTGGGAATAAATTAGCAGCCTATTATAACATGAGGAAGAAGAGAAAGCTTTAAATTATATCTAATTCTGTTTATTACATAACAAAAGATCATTCTAGAAGACTATTTCCCCAGAATTGCTGGGATTAAACTGTTAGAGTGTGGGTCTATTGAGACACACTTCATCATGCTTTTCACAGAAGAGAATTCCTCATTCTGCAGATTTACAGGAAATTCATGATAAGAAAATAAAAAACAATCTACACACTTAACATCTAACATTGTTCCATTTATTATTGTTTTTTAGTTAGTTGCATATATTATACAACTGTTTTAGTTTGTATATACATACAAATACCTACTTAAACAATTGCTATGCAAAAAAGAATGCTGGAGACAGTTTTGTATTTACCTAGTGACTTAAGGGGCTTCTCAGCCTTAACCAGCTCTAGAATGTCCAAAATATCCGTGGTTTCTCCCTCCAGGGACTGCAGCAAGTCAAACAGACACTGAGCTGACACTCCTTTGCTGGACCCGGTGTTGGCAGTATCCTACACAAAGCAAAACAAAGCAAACAACAACAACAAAAACACTTTTGGGTTATTGATTGCTACCTTAGCACTAATATGGCAGACTTAAAAATTTATAAATTCAAATATACATCACAATATCTATGCGAAATTCAACTTCTATAATTTTGTGTCTGACATTCTGGTGAAGAATTTCAGGGATCTACCAAATGCCAGTAGTCAGCTAAGCACATTTTAAGCTTCCTTCCTATCCACTCTGGAGCCCTGCGATGTCTCTGCCTGCCTCTGCATTCTGCCCAAACACAAGCGATGCCGACCTTCCTCCCTTGCTGTTGCCTATAACGGTTCAGTTGATTGGTCTTCACTTATTATCTTACTCACCGGAAACTCCAGGAGAGGGGCCACACTAGCGAACAGCTGGAGCACAAAGGGCTTGCGGTGGAGAATGTAGAACTGGCGGCAGGCAAATTCGATGGCTCGACGCAGCTGAGGGTTGCTCTCATAGTCAGAATATACCTACAGAGAAGTGTCGCTTAACTGAGAAAGTGCCTTCAGTGTGCCAAAGTGGTGTTTCTCTAAAACTTCCCATAGGAAACAGAAAAGGGCTAATTCTATAAGCTTGTAAGCTTGGTTGTAATATAGCATCAGCTTTCTTGAGGTGTTTTGCTGATAGACATAAGATTCCTATAAACTAAACATATATTTTCCCCCAGGAAACTTAAGACTAGACATTTATTTCAGTGAGAGAAACAGACGTGATGTTTACCTAAAAATACCTGCTGCAGGTCATTTGTAATAGTGGAAAACCTGAAATAAGTTAAATGAACTTGTTAAGTGAATTGTGGTACATGCATTGTGTAAATACACCACATGTTCATTATCAGTTATTCGTCAGTTGATGGAAACCTAGGCTGTTTCTATGTCTTGGCTATTGCAAATAGAGCATCAAAGAACGTGGATGAGCAGGTATCTCTACAGTAGGATATAGCATCCTTTCAGCATCAGCCCAAGAGTGATGCAGCTGGGTGGTGCGGTGGCTCTATGTTTAGTTCAATTAGGAATCTGATTTCCACAGAGGGACCACCAGGCTGCACTTTTCACGTCAGTAAGTGTTGCCTTTCCTCACATCCACGCCAGCATGGCCATCGTTTGTTTTAGATCTTCAGCCCTTCTGACCTGGGTAAGAGGAAATCTCAAAACAATATAGTGTAGTTATTTCAAATGAGGCTTTGAAGATCAATAGCTATATGACATTCACAAGATGATCTTTATTTCTTGAAAAATGGATGCAAAACTTGAATATGGTATTATGTACTTTTATTTCAATGCCAGCATATAGATTTTCAGGGAACATAACATGGCTCAGTGGCTAAGAGCACTGCCTGCTCTTCCAAAGGTCCTGAGTTCAATTCCCAGCAAACACATGGTGGCTCAGAGCCATCAGTAATGAGATCTGGTGCCCTCTTGAGGAAGAGACCTGGTCAGTCATCCTCATCAACTTAGACCATGAAACCCAATATGGGTTCAACAGAACTGCCACACACAAGCTTCCCATGCTTGCTTCAGCATTGCCAGGGCATAAATTTCACTTTTCATTCAAAAGTTTTCTGGGGAGAAGAGATGCAGGTGATCTCCATGTATTGTTCAAACTTTATTGTCTCAATTTAAAATGAGTGTAATTACTTTTGGTAATTGATAAAAGAAAAAAATGCTGTTACTTAAAAATGAGTCAGAGAGACTTGGGGTAAAAGCAGGTTTTTTGTATAATTGGATGAAACAGAATGTGTTTTGTACAAACATGCTATTTTCATAATGTTCATTAAAACCTTCCTCCAAACAGGCAGCTAGAATTAACCCCAGGTCTTGTTCGAATTATCTTTGATACTCTACTTCTAAGTGCAACCAGATGCACACTGGACATGTGAAACAGAAAATCCTGCTAAAGTCAACTCCTCCAATCCCTTGGACACAACTTTATGGCACTAAAAATCCCTGTTCAAACTGAGGTCATGGCAGAAAAAACTCTGCTGTCCAGCTGGCGCAAGCACAGCCCAGAGGCCCTCTCACTGTCTATAGGAACTGCCCTGCCTCATGTCTTGATAAAGACACACACTGCTGGGTCCCCACCACTGAGTTTCTTATTCAAAGGTCTGAGATGGAGTGCAGGAGAGTGAATTTCTTATGAGCTATTAGGAAATACTGAGGCTGCTATTCCAGATGCCACATTTTGGGTGTCACTGTGCCTCAAGAACAGGAGAAGAGTATCCCAGCTCCCAACTCTGGGGCAGAATCTCAGGAAAGCAAAGAAAACTGCCAACTCTTGAAATTTCATGTGGGGATTTCAGTGGGTTCCTTCTGTTGTAACAAAGAAGTTAACTTATTGGGCTGCTAGGTTTGAGAGGGGCTGGGTTCCTTGTGTAGCTAGGAGAGGGGATGCCAGGCACCTGAAGCATGGTGGGGAGAACCCACTGGTAGCCACTGAGAGAGAAGAGGTGATTGAAGTGCACAGCTGTGTTGATGACAGTGGCAGCATACTGCCTGAGAAGAGCACTGTCTTCGGGGTGGAGAATCAGAGCCCCGTTAAACACGTTGAGAAAAAGCATGATTTCGTCTCCCCAGGGAAACTCGCTAGGCATGCCCAGGAACATTTCCTCCAGGAGCTGGATCCACAGGCTTTTCTGAAGGGTGTCAAGGCCAAACAGTTCCTTCCCAGCTGTGGGAACATGAAGCAGTGGAGACAGAATTAGTCCAGCACCAGCCCTCTCAACATGAACAGGCAATCAAATGCTACTGCACAACTATTTCCCATTTGCTTGTTCCAGCTCCAGAAAACCTACCGCTGAATGATTTCCCAGCACGACGCGGCCTGCATGGGCAGGACACTTCCTCCATCTAAGGATCTGCGCCAACAACCTCTTTTATTTAAGCCTGGGCAAGCCAGGACAGGCATTTGCAGTATCATGTGTTAAATGAAGTGCTGAAAGACATTCTCTGGCTGGATAACAGTCAGGGTTGGGGTTAGCATCTGGCTTTCTTATCACCATTTAGACCAGAACCCTTTCTGTCAGGAACCCTGAAGCCCAGGGATGGTAATTTAAGTGTCTTGTCCTAAATCAACCATGGTAACAAAGTAAGGTTCTTAGCTGGGTCTCTTGCTATGTCTCTGACTCTGCCTCACTTCAGGCATGAGTTACACTGAAATGAACAGAATTTAAATGACATATTCAGCGAGTTTTGCAACAATACAGATTAATAAAACCCAAGGCCTAGGTAGCTCATTTGTGTCCTTCCTACAGCTCCCTCATGCTTTGCCAACAGTTCATGCATTTCTCCCCACCCGGAGGCAACACTGTTCTGATTTGTGTCACTCAGGATTAGCTGGGCCTCCTTTTGATCTTCTTATGCACCTTGTGTTTTGCTTACTCAAGGGACTCCCGTGCAGTAACACTGAAGGAACACTAGCCCACTGGAACATGTGGTTCTTCCAGATCTTCCCCTTCTCCCCTAGTTCTCTCTACATGGCTGAAAACATTAGGTTACATTCCTATGAAAAGCCAGTCACCAAGGTCTATTCCTATTTGGTTACTTCCTCCTGAGGCTGACTACCAAGGTCCAGTAAGCAAAGTATTGAAGTTCAGCAGTCAGAAGCTCCCTTTGGCACAACTAATCAACATTTCCAATTAACATTAAACACCTCATCCTATCATGGGGTTCCTAATTTTCCTTTTATAAACTGCCATTGTCCTATGGGCCACCTCAGTCTCTCTATTCAGAGGCATTCCTTTGTTTCCCTGGAACAAATATCCCTTCCCCCTTTCCCTTGTTTCTGTTTCCTTCTCCCTTGCCCTCTAGCCCCCCACCACTGCAGGCATCCTGCCCATTCTAATGCAGATCTCACCTCTTTCTCTTTTTCCACTCTTAAAAATTACACTTGCTTGGGCCATCTGTGGGGCCCCTAGCAGTGGGCTCAGTATTTATCCCTAGTGCATGAACTGGCTTTTTGGAGCTAATTCTCTATGGAGGGATACCTTCCAGGGCCTCGTTCCTGCCTCAAGGTGATGTGCCAGACTTTGTTGACTCCCCATGGGAGGCCTCACCCTCTCTGAGGATTAGATGGGCACGGGATGGGGTTGGGGGAAGTTGGGTGGTGGTGGTGGAACAGAAAGAGGGCGGGAGGAACTGGGATTGGCATGCAAAATAAAAAACAGATTGTTGTTGTTTTTAAAAAGTTATACTCATTGTTATTCCTACTAATTAGCACTTTGTATTAAGTGTATTTTGAAACGTTAACTTCTAATTTAGATAATCTCTGAAATATTTGTGTCCAATAAATAGATTTTTTTTAAAAAATTCACACCTGCAAGGACATGCACGGCTGCTTTTCTGCGGGTATCAGAGAGCAGCCATTTTAGCTTTTCTTTCCCACTTACTAGGAGCTCTCTGTGAAAACAGGTGCTTGGGTGCGGTTTGTGCCTAATCCGGCATCTGCGGGGGAGCCCTTCCACTGTGCAGGAATTCCCCTTCAAACATCATTTCCCTGCTTCCTTCATCTGCTGCAATCCGTCACCAACACTGGTCTCCAAAGCCAGTGCTTGGAAAGGCAGCATCAGCAGCACCAGCAGCACCAGCAGCACCAGCATTCCTTGGGAGTGTGTTAGACATGTGGGTTTGGGAACCACCCTGAAATTGGCAGCAGGAGGATGAGCTCCAGCATTCTGACTCGGATGGATACTCAGGTTTGAGAACTACTGGTGTCCAGTGGTCAGATTATAAACAAAAGACACGAGAAAAAGGTCTGGAGGAATGGTTTTCCTCCTGCAGTACCTTGGGGGTCGCTAAAGAGCGAAAACTCAGCATCAATTGCACTCCGGGGGAAGGAGGGCAGCCGGAGAAGATCCTCCTGAAGCATGGAGACGTGTGACTGCTTATGCGCTGTGGGGATCTTCTGGGTGAGGGAGATGAGAAACAGCACTCGCCCCACTTCCTCCAGCTTCCTGGTAAACACCTAGCAGGAGCACACAGAGCAGAATTAGGAAGCTGAAGATGGTAGAGTGAAGGCACTGGAGGTCTTCAGTAACAAACCTGACTGATAGAATGAAACAAACAGGGACGGAGGAAAGAGGAAGAACTGTTCATACCAGACAGAAACAATAAACAGCATTTAATGGACTCTCAGTCTCTGAAGCTGACTGAGCTTAGGGGGGCTGTGGCCTAGAGAAGCACAAATCAGGGATTGTCAACAGAGTCCAGAACTACACAGAGCCCCATCTGTGTGGGTGTCACAACACGGAAGCCTTTCTCTGACAGGAGCTGGCACTCAGTGACAATTGCCACTGCATCTCCACAGATTCCTCAAGATGTTTCCTGGTACTTCTGGGTTTGTCTTTTTAAGAAAAGACAAAAAGAAATCTAGGAACAAGCTATTGATACAAAAGCTGTCAGCCTCAGATATCCTTTGTTCCAGAGTTTGGAAGGCATGCCTCTGTGGCTCTTGTTCTTGTCTTTTGTTTCTCTTGATAATCACTGACAAAAGACTAGGACTAGGAAGCTCCTGAGCAATGAACAGCTGCTGCAGAGACGTCTGAGCTAGAACCTAAGCCTCCATGTTGTATCTCCCTAGGGAATATCGACATCTCAGGGTTCCAGCTTGGAGTAGAGATAGTAGTGCCCCGTTACAGCAGTCTTGGAAGTGTGATTTTAAACAAATCACACACGCCTGTGGAGCAGCATTTTTGACCATGCTTTTGGCTATTGTGCTGCAAAATGAAAGGCTATGGTCATTTTGGGAAGGCGCTCTTTGGCAGTGTTCAAGCTTTGCCCAGCGCCTTATGCTTGGCAATAGAGTGAGCATCGTCTTTCTTTTAAAAGCAATGGAGGAACTTAATGGTAGCAATCTTAAAGTATCACTTATGTCTTCTAATGCTATGCCATCCTCATTTATCTCATGAATGATATTTTAAAGTAGCCTCCTTGATGATCTCATGAATGATATTTTAGTGTAAAAAGTACCCCTCCTTGATGTGTACAGAAAAACCGAGTTGATCAAGTATCTTTGAATTATTGTTTATGAATTTTTCTTAAAAATAAGTTTGTTAATACACAAGCATTAGAACTACATTGAGAAAATTATCAGTTTTGGTACTGTGTATAAAGTCCTGTTCTGTATGCAGATTGCTGACTTTCTTTAGGATCAAAGTCTGATTTGAGATCAAGCATGTGAATGCTATTCTGCTCTCCAGTATTAGATTGTTTGGCTGTGTCTTTTCTGTTTTCAGTTGCACAGTAGGGATGGAATCTAGATCTCCGGCTTTTAGTTTGGTGCTATTCTGAGGCACTATATTTTTACCTATTTTTCATCCGACTTCAGTCACTAATAATGGCTGGCTCTGGTGGCACAGACCAGTAGGATATGCTGAAGGGGCAGAGGCAGGAGGATCTGAGTTCGAGGCCATCTTGGGCTACACATTTAGCCTTTAATCCCAGCACTCAGGAGGCAGAGGCTGGTGGATTTCTATGAGCTCAAGGTCAGTCGAGTTCCAGGACAGCTAGGACTGTTACACAGAGAAACCCTGTCTTGAAAAACAAAACAAAACAAAAATAGTATACAAACTATACCATGTATACTTTGTGTGCACATGGTACATGAGAGCATGCACGTGTGCTTGCCAGAGGTCAACTTCGTGCGTCATCACGCTCAGCCTTATTTCTAGAGATTGCAGGTGTCACTGAGCCTAGAGTGCACTATTTCAGTTAGGCTGGCTGGTCAGGGAGCCCTGTGGATCCGCCTTCCTCCCCTCCCCCAGCACTGTGGGTACAGATACACACACCACTCTGAACTCTTTATGCGTGTTGGGGGTCAGATCTCATGTCCGTATGTTTGCACAGCAAGCTCTTTACCCACTGAGTCATCGTACCAGCCCCTATTTTTTTTTCTTTAAGAAAGGATTTCATGGAGTCCATGACAGCCTTGAAACCCTCATGTGGCTGAGGGTGAGCTTGAACACCATTTTTGCCTCTGCCTTCTCAGTACCAGGGTTGCAATCATATACCCACTATATGTCACCTATGTATTCTTTCAATAAAATTTTATAAAAATGTGAAATGAAAACCCTAGAAACTATCCAGTTAATAAGTTAGAGTATTTCTATTATATGCTCCATAATATTATCCTATATGAGTTTCTCTGAATAACTTATGCACCAGGATCCAATTTATAAAAGTTGCATATTTGAGGGGACAATCTACTGAGCAAAGTTGTCTATCATCCATTATCAGAAGACAGGATCATGATGGAACTGCAGAATCTCAAGGCTGGTAATGTGTGTGTAGGTCCCCCCCCCCGCAACAACATGACCCAGAATAAAAAGATGTGGTTAAGCACCTGTTTCTGAATGAGCTCCTGCCCCCTTTCCGGATGCATATGTACAAGGTTCAGCTGTGGAGATACGGACCTCCGGAAGGGATAAATATCTCGAACATAGGTCTGCAGTGGGTTATACACACAGAGAAAAAGCAGTTCAACACAAATTACATTTTATTTTCATTTCCTATTTATCCAAAGGCAGGCAGACAAAACGCTCACTTATTTTCTAATGGTTTCTGTTCTTGATACCTTACACTTCTCATTTCCATCGAACCTTAAAGAAGGCAATATCTCCTTCTCAGGAAACCTTCACTCTGCCCAGTCTGGGTATCTACTCTCAGCACTTGGTGCAAGGTCGGGAGATACATTACTCTGTTTGAGGGTTAACCTAAAGTAAGCCTGGGGACCACCTAAAGTGTCATTTTGTTTATTAGATCAAGTCACCATCATGTTTAAAGTAAGGGAAAGAAAGCCAAAATGGCTAAAATTCCCAAAAGGCACACAGATGCCATTACTGTATGCATGGGCTGGTCAGTCTTCGCTGTCAACTTAATGTCATGGGCTGGGGACCTGGACAGAAGAAAAAGGAGGAAGTGTTCTGAGCACAGGCACTCTTGCTAGGCTGCCTGACTGCAGATGCTATGGGACTGATGAGCCCCCTCCAGCTCCTGTCACCATGCATTCCTGGCTTTAGTGGATTGACTTTAACTATGAGCTAAAATAACCCTTCCTCCCAAGTTCCCTTCTGTATTGTATGTGGTCACAGCAATGAAAAGCTGTCAATATGCTATAAAAATATGACATGTTCACCCATATTAACTATGATGATGAGCTAAGAGCTCAAGCTGGCCTATCTCCTCCAATGATGACAGTCACCCCGGCACACATACTCTAATCAGTGTCCCTTTACAGATGGGGCACTAAGGGGTAGAAATAAATCAGTTGGTCCAAAGCCAAGAGGCCCAAGTGACCATGCATATAACTGAATGAGCTGCACTTAGGCAAGGTTCGGGGAGCTTCTGACCCAAGGCAGCATGGGCATTATGACCGCAGACTTACCTTGTTGTAGTGGATGAGGTTCCAGCGTTTATCCATGAGGAAGTAATGTGTTGACTGGGATTCTGGGATGTTGAAAAATTCTAGACACTCCTAGAGCAATAGCAACAAATTTTATAAATGTTTACCAAGACTATATTACCTGGTAGGTAAATAATATGCTAAAAAGACCCAAGGTAATTCTTAAAGGGACATGAGAACATATAGGGATACATTTATCTAAAGTAAGATAGTAAAGGCTGGTAAAATAAGTCATCTATTCTTACAGTGTCCAAAGTAGCACAGTTTTAAGACTGAGTGACAGACTGTGAAGGGACAGAGGCACTTCCTGGGCACGAGATTAGGGAAGGTATACTTAGTAACCGCATCAAGAATAATCATATGATACTACTAATGGAAAAGAAACTGACTAGAGAGGTACTTAGTGAAGCCATGAAGGGGACACACTCACTGAATCTTGGTATCCACCCTCCAAGGCAAGTATACAAATGGGTGGTGTTAAAAGCTTGATAGTTTCAAAGGATCTCAAAGAAGTCTGAAAGAAAAGTCATGCCCACCTACACTTTCCTACTTATATTAGGGTCCAGAACTGGGTTCCATTCTTATCCAGTAAGGAAAGATGATTAAAGATGCAGACTCCAGATGAACAGGGATTACCATCCTAGCATACTTATTACATTACATTAAAAGCCTTGCAGGTACAGGTAGCAATCAACTGCACTCCTTTTGAGGGAGATTGTTATAAACATTAGAAAGCTATTTCTTTGCCTGCCTGATTTATTCTAAATTATATATTTCCTGCGTCACCAGTGAATTCTGTACTATATAGATTGCTCTCAGTATTACATCAGCTGATGGCTAGAATTTACTTCTGTGAGCAAAACCAGGGCCCAGTAAAAAGCTAAAATAGTAACACCGAATGTTCCTAAACTGGAATTGACAACTTTCAGGGGAATTGGGAATAACATCCAAAGGCAAAGCTGCTTTATGAGACAGAATTTGCCCAATTTCGCCTGCTTTAACACAGAGCTAAAATGTCAGTTAAAAGTGGTAGAAATTATAGAAGTGTACAACAGTAGAGGGGGTTCTGGAGAGTGAAGAACTGGATATGTTAGTCTGAATACAGAAAGTGCCATTTATTATCATTCTAAAGCATATTTACTGAGGAGGCCATGGGCATGAATAACAATCTGTCAAAAAGACTTCCGCACCTTCAGCAGAGCTTCAAACTGAGTGTCTTCATGGACGGGCAACTGGGTTGGAATGTCACATTCATTCTGTCCATGAACCACCAGGGTTTTGGTACCTACCCAAAATAAAAATAACTCTGAACATAGTCCTTCATGGAAGTTTGCAGTTACGACCTGAAACATTAAAACTGAAATAGTATCAATAAGCTTATCAAGTTATTCTTAATTTAATTTGCTTGCTTTTGAAACAGGCAATACGGTCTTATCCAGCCCAGACTGACTTCAAACTAGCTACATAACCAGCTTTTAAGAATACAAGTGACATTTTTTATGACATTTCTCATGTAAAAAATCCTGACTACACAGCATACAAATGTGCAATTACCCATCCCTGTTGGATGATTATCACAAATCAGGTCTTTCAATAAAGTATTTCATAAACAGAAACTAATGTATTCATCATAATTGTGAGTTATGAATCACATTTAAATATCACATACATGGAAAGAAGGCATGAGAAATGATTTTATTTTTCCACTGCTAGCTCTAGTTATAAGGCTACTAAATGGCAGGGCTGATTTTAACACGGGCTTTTTTTTTGCTGTTGAAGCCAGTGTTCTCATCTGTGCATAATTTAGGCTTTCGCTTCATTTCAATGCACATATCCTCGTACATTTTAATACTCTGCACACAAGGATAAAGCTTTGTTAAAAATCTTCATCCCGAGGACAGACAAGCTGTGCTGAGTGCAGAGGAACTGTATCGAGAGTTGACAACACCCATTGTGTTCTTTCCTATTTCTCCCTCTTCCTGTTTTTCCCTCTTCCAGCTTTTCATAGAGCCTCCTCTCATTGAGTTTACAAAGGCCCAGGGTCCTTGCTGTAGAAACAATGCCATTTAAATGGCAGTGCCAAAAATTCACTCACAATGGCTTTCAGTTCGACTACTTCTCTGCGATAGACTTAAATAAATCTTTAACCTTGGCCACTCTTCAAGGACTGATTTCCTGGCACTCTGTTCAGATATCTGCCTTTTCATCTCACAACTCTTGACTTTTTGAAGGGGCTATTACACTCCTTCTGACTATACTAAACAAAAATTCTTGAGTGCATTCAATACGAGCGGTTGGAACTCTATTTCTCCTGTGAATGAAAAAGTCCCAGTCTTCCAAAGGAGAATATACATGTATAATTAGACCTAGGGATTACCTGGCATGGAAGCAGTGACCAGGAGCTTCACTTCGCATTGCTCCTTCTTCATCGTTTGCTTGAGATCCTTGAAGAAGAGGCCCTCCACATACCCGACTACCTCCCACAAGAAGGTCAGTGTGGCAGAGATGGCGTCCATCCCCCACTCACACGGGGTCCGCACGAAGTACATGATTAGTCCTACCTGAGTCAAAAGAACAAGCACAGAGCCATGTCCTTCCTACACTCCAGTTTTCATTTTCTTGTCTTTCCTTCTTAAAATTAAATCATCCCTGCATTTGTAGTCTTTGCTCAAATGCTTCCTTAACACTTCCAGTGGCATTAGTCAGGGGACAACAGAGAACACTTGGCTAAGATGGCTTTCATGTGAATCAGATATTTATTTTTTTCTGGGCAGCCAACGAGTGGACACTGAGAATGAAGACCAAATTTGTCATAGACACAGTAAAGGAATTGCAAACATTGCCTACACTTGTAGATTTATGGTGTGAGCTAAGTTTATCATGCTGCTATAGATGTTTATTCATGTGGCTGAAATGGTTATAACACAAAGGGAGAAAATGTCAAAGATAGTTATTTGTCCGTCTGTCTGCCTGGATTGAGGAATAATTTCAGAATAGTTAACATGCCTCAGTATCCAAACAGAATGCATATTCAAATGTATTTGAAGGTTTTAAGAATGTGAAGAAAGCAGTTAAGTCTGGGAGGGGCCAGAGAGAAGCTGTTGGATCATGATAAAGCGTAAGATACGAGCTGCTATGGAAACCACTTACGATTTCTTTCTAGCAGGCACACACGCGCTGTGTGTTGGGATGACTAAAAATGACATGAACTAACAAATGTAGGGAAGTTGCCGAATGCTGAAAGGAGGACCAAGAAAATAACGTTTATTGAGGGTCCACTGGATGACAAAGGCTGTGCCAGGCAGGGCTTTCCCTACACTAAAAATGGAAACTTGTGCTGACCCTCCTTCAATTATACAATTATGAGGAATTTATTGGGGAGGGATCTCCACTTTCCTTTCTCCATGTTCCTAATTCCTACCAAAAATCATTTCTAATCTATGAGCTGCTGATACTCACCAAGTAGTTGAATAGGATGTGTGATGTCTGAGCTGGAAAGTCTCCGATATTTAAGAGAAGTTTGCGCAGCATGTACATTAGCTCATCCTGGAAGAAAAGCAGACGGGTCAGCCCTCACCCAGCAGCCCTCACAAAGCAGCAATGCTGCCAGGGACTAACTGCTTGAAAAGAGAGGAATTTTCCTAACTTTTGCCCTTTAGTTAATTTCAATTACGTTCACCACTTTAACATGGCAGAACAGAAACCAATCCATAGATACTGATACTGTATGTGATTCTTACTATGCAAATGAGCGGGACTACTTTTAATTTATGGATAACATATAAATATCACCGCTCAGCAGACCATTTTATCTTAAAATACAGCTTTGCACTGTATTTTAAGTATTGTCCGCAGGTAACTGGTAAACCATGGAAAGTTGTGCACGTTGCTGGATGCATTGGTCATGGCTGCCAGGTGGAAAGGGAATGTGGGGAGGGACCTAATCTGAGAAAGTACTATGAGCACTAGATCAGTTGACTTCCCTAATTTGGTTTCCTAGGTTTCAAATGAACAAGATAAAATGAAGCCAAGGGTAAGTTGAAATACCTGTAAACAACCTCACTTCCCAGAAGCCAAACTCAATCTTCCAGTGAATATAATTACAATAGAAGCCATTTTTAATCATCAGTTTGTTTTCTTATTGTTCAGAAAACGACTTTTATTTAACACCTTACAGGTGTTCTGGTAAATTAGCTTTTCGGGTGATGGAGAACGTTAACATATTGGAATAACCCCACTAGCATTCCAGGCTACCAAATGACTAGAATTCTGTAAATGTATTCAACCCTAAAAACATCAAGCTTCATTTAATATTTGTATAAAATATTGAGAATCTTGTAAGTCTTGGGGTTACCAAGCAATGTGCCATGCACACATGAAAAAAAAAACAGAGAAATCTCCACTGCATTAGCAAAGATGAATATTGCGCATGATTACATAAAAGGCACCTGTTAGTAGACATCAGGGTACACTAACATCACACACCAACACTGTAGGGTCCTTTGCTTGCTTCCAGCAGAACCCATACTCACAACTACAGACAAGGAAGAGCAACTCACTTGTCTATTGCTGATAGTTAATTTTTCCAGGAAATGTCGAAGAACTGTCGATGGATCTTCAATTAAACAGTTCCACAAGACTTGCTGGGCCACAGCACTGACTTTAGAAGAGAAAAGAAAGTGGCCATAAGTTCATCAACCAGAAGAAATTTTCACATGATTTACTAAACTTTAATGAGCCCTTTTTTTTCTACTTTGAAAACTTTTCCGAAGTTGATGTTTTTCTATCACGTGAGTCTCAGGGATTTAACTGCTGACCTGCCAGGCAATTGGTACCCACTGGCCAGTAGTAGCATGATGATTATAGGGGAAAGTGACCCCTTTTGATCAGATCTGAGGCTGTTCCACAGGATGGACTTCATGGCTGGTACTGTAATTTGGTCAACAAGCCATGACTAGGATTCTAGGGGAAACCTACCGATGCAATACTAAATGGTCTTGTTGTCAAACTAGCTTCTCAATATTTATGTTTATATCTACAGATTTAAATTTATAAAAGGTAAGCTGCTCTTACCCTTAGTCAAAGACACTCTTCTTTTGCAGTGAGAATTGCTTAAGACAGAAACTCATGGTTGGTTCAAGTCTTGAGAATAAGTGGTCGCAAATATTCAGCCACACAATGGATATTCTCTATGACCCTCCTTCCATCCAAGGTTCAAGGAACATTGAGGAAGAGTGGGTAGAAAGAATGTTAAGAGCCAGTAGATGGGTAAAACTACTCTAAAATGCTGTCTTCTGGACATGGTTGGTGCAAAATCCACGCAGCAGGTGTGGTTGCCTGTACAAGACTAAGGCAGCCAAAACTCTAGTATGGGTCGGGGAGGGGCTCCGGAGTCTGAAGGTTTTGCTCAGGAGCTAGTGGCATTTGATGGCTGTAGAGGGAGGGAGAGTTACTTTTCTTTGGGCATGTGGCTATTAACAAGTTGCCTCTGCCTCAGTGGATAGCCCCACATCATTTCCACATGGTCAGCAAAAACTGGATGCAGGGGCTACTAATATTGATAACAATGAAAAAAGAAAACATCCTTGCTAGAGTAGTGGCACAGAAGTCAGGAGGACTGGCTGCTGTTCAAGAGGACCTGAATTCAATTCCCAGACCTGCAGGGTGATTCTAGTTCCAAGAGGTCAGATGCTCTCTTCTGGTCTCCTCAGGACCAGGTATGAATGTGGTGCACAGATGTATATACAGACAGAAACCTTACACATAAAACATAAAATAAAATAAAATAAAAGGAAAGAAAACACCAAACTGGGAAAAAGAAGGGTTTGTGGATCCCAGAGTGAGTTGGAGAGACGTAGAAAGATGGATGAATATGACTAAAAATTGTACACATGTGTGAAATTTTCAAATAACTATTCTTAAAAAAGAAGGAATAAAGCTCACATGGTCATGATATTTAAAAAAAATGGTCCTCCGAACACTTTTTGTATTAAAAGGTAGAAAGTTGCTGTTTTTTGTTCTTATTGAATATTTTCTCACATAAGGAAAAGAAAACAAGATTGAATCAGCACTACTTCGCAAATACTGTGTTTGTGAGTATATTTGTGAGTATATTCAGTCTTCACCCTGGAGACCAGCCTAATGTTGGCAATGCAAGTCTTTATTGAAATAAAATCAAATTTCATTGCATGTTGCATAAATTTGGCTTTAAATTTTAATTTTTAAAACAATTTTCAGATTCATTTATTTTATTTTATATATATGAATGTTTTGCCTATATGTACATATGTATACTACAAGTGTTCCTGGTGTGTGCAAAGATTAAATCAGAGGGCATTGGATCCCTTGGAACTAGTCACAGATGGTTGGGATCCACTATATCAGTGCCGGGAATCAAACCAAATGCTCTTATCTGCCGAACCATCTTTCTAACCCTAGCATAAATTCCTAAAGCAATTATTTAGGTTTTAAAATGTGGTTTGGCTTAATACACAAATAAACTAGGAATGAATTTTTATTATAGATACTTTAAACAGTATCTATTTCAGCAAGATAAAGTAGTTGAATTCGTTCCTAGGAATAAATACATAATCCTATGGGGACAGTGCTACTTCACTGCAACACAGGTCAAGATAAGGTTCCCTGGATGGCCTTGGGGAAGGAAGCCCAGAAGTGGAGGTCAACAACATGATCTTCAGTTTGAGCAGTGGTCCTCAGTTCTGCTGGTTTCTAAGCTACAAGTTTAGAATATAGTATGAATTTATCATATAGACTATATTTTGATAAATAATACTAATAATTTTTGCTTCATAAATTAACCATCCAATTAAAATAAAGAGCTATACAAATAAATACTATGAATAAGAAATATATAATTTTAAGCCTTAATTTTCAAGTATCTTTCTAAATAATTAAAATGTGTGAGTGACCTCAATGCCCCTTGACCAAAAAATGGATAAGGAAAATGTGGTGCATTTACACAGTGGAGTACTACACAGCAGAAAAAAATGACATGTTGAGATTTGCAGGCAAATGGATGGAGCTAGAAAACATCATATTGAGTGAGGTAACCCATACCCAGAAAGACAATTATCATGTATACTCACTCATGAGTGGCTTTTTGACATAAAGCAAAGAAAACCAGCCTACAATTTACAACCCCAGGGAACATAGACAACAATGAGGACCCCAAGAGAGATTTACATGGATCTAATGTACATGGGAAGTAGAAAAAGACAAGACCTCCTGAGTAAATTGGGAGCATGGGGAGAATGGGAAAGGGTAGAGGAAGGGAGGGCAGCAGAGAAAAATGTATAGCTCAATAAAAATCAATAAAAAAGTGTGATAATGAGTGTGTGTGTATGTGCATGCTTGTGTATGGCGCTGGAGACTGAGCCCAGGGGTTTACAGACAGATGCATAGATGCAAGGCAAAGGTTCTATCACTGAGCTCTATACACAATCCAAAGATGGGGTTTCTAGATCAAAACTGCTTAATAAAATATCTTTATAAGACTGAAAAACATCTTATTGCTTCAATAAAGCAGTATGATGTTCAAAATATGGAAATACAGAAAAAATTGGAGAAAAAATAAAAACTGTTAAGTTAATCAGCACAGAAAGCTACTAACTTTGGGGTCTGCTTTTCACATTCATGAAAATCATACATATACATATTTCAAAGCAGCCTATAGAAAATACTATTCCAAACTCTACTTAGCATTTAAGCTAACTTTTTTGTCTATGATTTCCAAAGTGTTGAGAATGCTATCATACAGAAGCAACAAGATTTAATTGATATCCTGTGTTTAGGCATTTATATCATTTTCAAAGATCCATTATCATATATGATATATAATGTACAAGGTCCTTTACAAGTTTTTATACTAAAAAACCAACTTTATGCCAAAGGGATTTTATAGCTTTCAGCCTTTTATGCATATTGTGAAACAAAATTCCAATGCTTGTCCCAAATTTATGCCTCTTTCTCTGAGGTGTTATTTTTCTTGATAATTTTCTTGCCTCTTCTCTAACTTTGGATATTTCAATTTAAAATAAGGTTTGCAGCTTTGTAAACAAAATGTAAGATAGTATTGTTTTATGTAGCTGTGCTAGTCATGTGTGTATAACAGGCCCAGAGACTGCTTGGAACTTTTGCTCATTTTAGGGTGGGTGTTAAAATTATTATTGCGTTTTAATATTAATAATAAAAATCTTGTGCTCTCTCTAGCAGTAAAAATATTAAAATTGGAAGAATAGTAACCTTTGCTGAGTCTGGTGGCCTAGGCTTGCAGTTCCAGTGCCTTGGAGGGGGTGGGGGTATTAAGGCAGGAGAATTTCAAATTCAAGGTTAGCCTCAGCTATAAGTTAGTTTAAAGCAAACCTAGCAACTTAATGAGACTCTATCTCAACTTTTTAAAGGAAGAGGAGGATTGAGGGAGCATTTCAGTGTTAGAGGTCTTGGTTATTATGTGTAGGGTCCTAGGTTCAGTCCTTAGCAAAGGATAAAAAAAGAAAAACAAGGCAAAAAGAATATTAACTTTTGTCCATTATAAATATAGCCACTTTATCCCTATTTTATGATTCCATCTTTCAGACTTCTGACTGGTGTATCTGGAAAGACAGTCAAGCAGGAATGAAGGCTTTATTTATTTATTATGTATACAACATTCTGCCTCCATGTATGCCCACACGCCAGATGATGGCGCCAGTTCTCAGTACAGATGGTTGTGAGCCACCATGTGGTTGCTGGGAATTGAACTCAGGGCCTGTGGAAGAGCAACCAGTGCTCTTAACCACTGAGCCATCTCTTCAGCCCCAAGCTGAGATTTGTGAGGTGGGGAAAAAAAAATCACTGTTTGACTTCTTGATAGTCAAATATGTTATATTTTCTGGTAATAAAAATTTTCATGGACCTAGAAACTTATTTCAATGCAATTTCTTGGTAAAGGTAATAAAAGCAGCAAGAGAAGGAGGTAGAGAAACTGATTACATTAGCATGCTATGTTAAACATCTATAATTATAACATGTACACAGAATGATCTAGCATATGGTAGACAGGTTGCGTGTTTAAGAGAAAACTGCGGTTTCCCATCAGATGGCAGGGTAAGAATGAAACAGCTTGGCCGGCCAGATGATACCTGCCACTCCATCTTCTCGCACCTCTCCATCCTCCATTAAGTGAACGATGGGAAGGACTGCTGCACAGATGCATGCTGGGAATACTGCTTGTGGAGGCTGAGGCACATGGTGGTTTGGTGTGTGTTCAGTGGTGTGTTCCTCATCTGGAGGGAAAGACAAAATCCTAATGCAACAACGATTTGCAGTTCAAATCTTATTTGACAAAACAATCTATAATATTGCTAAAATAAGAAGTGTGACATCATGGAGAGTGCCTTCCTCTACAAAACAACAAAACTTCCCTCTTCCCCAGCACTATCATTAATTAACCTTGTATTGTAGAGGGAGAGATGCACAGGTGTAGTGAGAGAGGGAACTGGTTCATAGTATGAAATCAGAGAAAACAAAGTTCTAAGGGAGGAGTAAGGCGTTTTTTATAGTGCCATAAGTCACAGGAATGTGTGAGAGATTATCGCATGAACATTAGGTAGCAGAAAGCATGTGCATTTAAGGCAGGAATAGTAAAACCAGCCATATTAATGTCCTCATCCGATAAATACAATAAATATTAGAAATTGAAAATTGATTTGCTTAGAATAAAGGAAAGGGCAATGAAGGTAGCAGAAGTCAAGCAAGGTAGCAAAGTTATTTAACAGCATATTGATATGAAAATAAAGCCACTTATTATTAATACAAAATAAACATATTTTATAACATATAAAGAATGTTGAGTCTTTGAGTGTCTATAAGATGTCTTTTTTGTACCTATCAAGATTTTAGGGGCCTGTGAGGGGCTGGAAGATAAAAGCTTTACTCAGTTGTTTTCAATCCTATCTGCTCATTAAATGCATATGGGGCATTAAAATGACAGCTGTAGAGTAGATAGAATATAGACATCTGTCACATTATAAACTTTATTCACTTTTTCTTTTGAGATAGTGTTTCTCCATGTTGCTCTGGCTGTACTAGAACTCACTCTGTAGACCAGGCTGGCCTTTAACTCATAGAGATTCCACAGATCTACCTGCCTCTGACTCTCCAGTGCTGGGATCAAAGGCGTGTACTGTCACTGCCCAGCTTTTTTTTTTTTTCTGACTTGATTGACTTTCAATAGAAAATGTATGAGGTACTCAGAGAAACAAGAAAACACTGTTCATATTCAGGAACAACTGCGATCAGCAGAACCTGTCCTGGGGATGCTTAAATGTGATGGTTCTTATTAGGCAGTGGTTTTAAGGTAGCCATTATGAATATATTGTATTTTCTTGTAAGTGTCATATAAACGTAAAAGTGTTTATAATAGAAAATAAATGTTACAAAACTGTATTTCATGTTGCATATTTTGTTTTTTAATATGGAAGGCATAAATCTTAGTTTATTAATAAATTGCAATAAGTGAAAATGGACTAAATTCTCCAAACAAAAGGCAGAATTAGTGGAATGGATAAAAAAATGAACATACAAACTTGACTCAAAATCATTCTGTGTATAAGAATCACAATATTGTCTCAAAATACAAACATAAATCTTGTGAACAGAAATGAAAAAGAAGTTGGAAAGGTGAACTTCATGCTAGATCATGTATATTTTAAGAGAAAAGCTCTTATTACAGGCAAGGATGAACATGTTTTGATAAAGACTTATCAGGAAGATTAATTATATGCATATATGCATATAATAGTCGAAAAGTAAAGCATTTAAGTAAATAATTGCAGAATTAAAAGGATAAAGAAACAATTTGACAATAATCACTGGAAACTATATAATTCTTTGTTAAGAGGGCTTTTAGACAGAATACACAAGGAAATCAAAGACTTAAATAGCGCTGCAACCAGGCACACGCAAAGTGTCAATAGAAAACACTACTAACCAGCATAGAACAGGATGTACTCAGTAAGGAAGCCACAATAAGTTTAAAGCTTAATTTACAAGATCTGTGCTTTCTTGTTCTATTATGATAAAATCAGATGTCAATAACAGTAGGGAATTTGGGGAATTTACAAATATGTAAGAATTATTTGGACTCTAAAACACCAGCCAGTTAACAACTCACAGAGGAAATGAAAAGGATTTTGATATTTATGAAAATAAAAATGATATATCTACATTTTTGGAATTCACCAAGAACAGTGTTTTGAGGGCAATTTATACCTTTGTGAATACTCAGCTATGAATATCTTTGATACTGAAGCTAGATGATGACCATATAAGAAATGAAAACTGCTGGGCTGGAGAGATGGCTCAGAGGGTAAGAGCACAGGCTGCTCTTCCAGAGGTCCCAAGTTCAATTCCCAGCAACCACATGGTGGCTCACAGCCATCTGTAATGGGGTCTGGTAACTTCCTTGCCAGTAGTACATTGTATGCTTAATAAATAAATAAATCTTAAAAAAGAAATAAAAACTGTGGATCAATATCCCTTATGCACACATGGATGAAACTCCTCAACAAAGTATTTTCAAAGTCTCTAGACCCATATAAAAGAAAGATTGCATACTATGAACAAGAAGGTTTGTTTTTGCAATGGGATGTAAGTATGGTATAACATAAAACAAGTAATGTAACATTTCATGTCAATTAAATCAAGGAAAAAGCACAGGAGAACTTTAATTAGTGCATCAAAAACATTTGACAAATATGAGATCATTTCATGATTAAAACACTAAAACCCTGAGAATCAAAAGGAAGTTTCTTTACATTACAAAGGCTATTTACTAAAAATTTATAGTTAACACAATAATTGATGGTGAGAGACTAAATGCTTCCCACTTAGGATTGCTAGTAGCATTGTCCTTGAACTAGCAGGGCTAGTAGTTAATCACAAGAAATATAAGGAAACTGCACTAGAAAGAAGTGAATGGTTTCTCTTTGCAAATAACATGACTGTAACTTCAAGATTATATATAATACATAATAATATATAATTTATATATAATCCTAAGGAACATACACAAAATATCACTGAAAATAATAAACCATCTTGCAAGGCAGTGGTGGCACACGCCTTTAATCCCAATACTTGGGAGACAGAGGCAGGCAGATCTCTGTAAATTCAAGGCCAACCTGGTCTACAGAGGGAGTTCCAGGACAGCCAGAGCTGTTACACAGAGAAAACCTGTCTCAAAAACAAAGAAAGAAAAGAACGAAAGGAAGGAAGGAAGGAAGAAAAAGAAAAACAATCTCATAAATCTCAATTTTTCAGGTCATAAAATATATGTGGAAAAATTAACTTTTATTTCCGCACATTAGTAATAAAAAAACCTTGTAAGTGAAATTTGAAGAACAAGTTTCTATAAACTGGCAACAACAACACATTAAATAGGAATAAATTCAACAAAAGAAGTATAAGATTTGTAAACCAAAAAAAAATCACACATATTAAAATAGAATGGATGGACAGAGATAACTTATGTTCATGGATACACATCTGCCTAATGAATGACCCCATCTTAAAATTCACACAGGAATGCCAAGAGATCAAGAACAGCTAAAACAATCTTAGAAATGAAGAAGAAAGTGAGAGAGGGTTTCACTTTCCAATTTAAAAACTTAATTAGAAAGCTATAACCAAGACTGCCAGGAGTTGAATCAAGACAGAGACCGAAACAGATTGGTATAATAGAATCATGAGATAGGCCACTTCACTTACAGTCTTTTGAAAATAATGCCAAGAAAAGTTAAGGGAGAGTATACTTAATTAATAAACAGGACAACTAGATACATCTTAGCGAAAGAATAAAGGCTGGATGCTAATATCACAAAAACCTTGAAGTCAAATTTGCTCACATATCTAAATATAAACTCTAAGTCATAAAGCACTTCTGATATTAGAATACATTTCAGAACAAAGAAGTCATCAAGAACAGCACGTTGGCCAGAGGACACACCTTCAGCACTGACTGCTGAACGTACAGACCAGACTGACCCTCTGCGGAAGGAATAATTCCTGTGGGATGTGCTGGAGGTGCAGGATGGACTCACAGAAAGCCGTCGGGATGTCAGATTGGCGACTTCTTCTACTGGCAAGCAGAATGGGGAATGTGAATTTTGGTTTTATAATGCAAATTTATCATCACCACAAGTAAAGTTGTACTTATATCAAGTACTCCTCCTCTCAGACCGGAACGCTAGGTAACTTTACCGCATACTTAGAAAACCGAACAAAGAACTTCTACAGAAGCAGAACATTCCTTCTAAAATTCCCCACAAATGCTAAATCAATGAATTTAGAATGGTTCATGGATCATTTTTTTTGATAACCACCAGAAAGCTATTTATACTTAGGATGTTAAAAATGTCTAATAGGCAAACTTGTTTTTAGTAAAGAAGACTCAGCAAATTTGCTGTTTGTACATGGGAGATTCATCTTTCCTGAATGACAACCAGTTCTTGACCTGCTATCAGACTGTTTTGTTCAAGGGTACTACTACTCTCTAGGTACACAATAATTCTAAACTTCAGAAAATAGCATCCTTTTTCTCTTTTTGTGAAGGAGAGACAGGGGAGAGCATGTCACTTGGTCTCATCCTTGTTTATCTGAAAGCTGGTTCTTTCCTTGTGGCATGCCCCCCACCACCATGAAGTCCCAGCTGGGAAGGCACCTTCTTCCTCAGGCTCTGAGTTGGGTGTGCAGGTGGGCTCATAGCAAGCCTCTTGGGTGATGGGAATGGCGGTAATGAGGCTGGCTTCACGACCAAGACGTTTCTTCTCTTCTTCCTGCTGCAAGTTCTTTAAGATGTGCTCTGCCCTCTGATGAGAGCGGGACACAGCCCGGGCAGAGAAGGATTTCTGTGGAGACACAAAAGCAAGTGCATGGTCACATTTCTTACAGGATCATAGGCACCAAGAGTTATCCAACAATCACTCAAAGGTGAGAGTTTGCCCTCAGGAAATGTTAGGTCATCCATGACCTAATTCATATCTATCTATCTATCTATCTATCTATCTAT
>LOEQ01001816.1:149536-162603 GCA_001685075.1 Bramus lutescens
ACTTAACAGACATCTATAGAACATTCCATCCAAACATAAAATAATATATCTTCTCAGCACCTCATGGAACCTTCTCAAAAATTGACCATATACTCAGTAAGAAAACAAGCCTCAACAGATACAAAAAATTGGAATAACCCCATGTATCTTATCAGATCATCATGTTTTAAAACTAGAAGTCAACAGCAATACTAATTCCAAAAAGCCACAAACACATGGAAATTAAACAATGCTCACCAGAATCATCAATGGATCAAGGAAGAAATAAAGAGAAATTAAAGACTTCCTAAAATTCAATGAAAATGACCACAAAACATACCCAAATTTTTGGGACAATGAAAGCAGTGTTAAGAGGAAAGTTCATAGCACTAAATGCCTACATAAAGAAGCTGGAAAAATCCCACACTAGAGAATTAACAGAGCATTTGAAAACTTTATAACAAAATGAAGCAAACTCACCCAAGAGAACTAGACAGCAGGAAATAATCAAATTGAGAACTGAAATCAACATAACAGAAAAAAATACAAAGAATCAATGAGATAAAGAGTTGGTTCTTCGAGAAAATCAACAAAATNGGAAAGTTCATAGCACTAAATGCCTACATAAAGAAGCTGGAAAAATCCCACACTAGAGAATTAACAGAGCATTTGAAAACTTTATAACAAAATGAAGCAAACTCACCCAAGAGAACTAGACAGCAGGAAATAATCAAATTGAGAACTGAAATCAACATAACAGAAAAAAATACAAAGAATCAATGAGATAAAGAGTTGGTTCTTCGAGAAAATCAACAAAATACACAAAGCTTTATCCAAACTTATCAAAAGGCAGAGAGAGAATATCATATTAACAAAATCAGAAATGAAAAGGGGGACATAACAGCAGACATGGAGGAAACCCAGAGAATCATCAGGTCATATTTTGAAAATATGTACTCCACAAAAATTGAAAAACTTAAATGAAATGGACAACTTTCTGGATAAATGTCACTTATCAAAATTAAATCAGGATCAGATAAGCAAATTAAACAGACCTATAACTGCTGAAGAAATAGAAACAGTCATCAAGTCTCCCAACCAAAAAAAAAAACCCAGGACTAGATGATTTCAGCTCAGAATTTTTACATGATTTTCAAAGAACTAATGCCAATACTCCTCAAATTGTTCCATACAATAGAAAGAGAAGAAACATTGCCAAACTCTTTTTTATGAGGCTATAAATACTCAAACCACATAAAGACATTGCTAAGAAAGAGAATTACAGACGAATCTCACTCATGAATATTGATGCAAAAACACTAAATAAAATCAGTAAAAAAAAGAGCAGAGAAAAATGTAGAGATCAATAAAAATCAATAAAAAAAAGAATATGAGAGAGCACCTTACTTCTTCATGCCCAGGTCAAATCTTTGCTCCATCTTTGCCCAAAGGTTTTGAGGGAGGCCTTCATGCCTTTGCACCCTGGCTGTCTATCTGAGGCTTGATCTTCTCATCTAGAATTTCCTTGATCCATTTAATATTTTTAAATTAAATTATTTATATTTTTGACAGTTTTGTAGATGAGTACAACATATTTATACCAACTCGTTATCCCTGCCAATCTCTAACACAGAATCAAGAATGACACTGACCTTGCTTGCAAGGTTATAGCAATATGTTTAAAATTGACCACGATGCCTGACCTGTGTCATTCAGGGCATTTTGAGCAATGACTTAGCTCAGTCCCTCAGAGTTTTTCCTGATGTCTGGTGACCTGGAAACTAGCCATATAACAAAAGACCTTACTTAGTTAATCCTCAACACAATCCAGTGGCATAATATTCCCACTTTGAATTGAGAGCTTCAATGAAAATATGAGGCTACACTTTCTGTTGTGAGCACACTTATATTGACAGTCTAGGAAGGGTTTTGATCTAGAGATCTCCCAAGATGGATACTTACATGCAGCCATGACATGTTTCTGTGGTAATTCTCCTCTGTGCCAGCCGTGCTCATCCCCTCAGGCTCAATGCTGGGTTCACTGGCACTCCAAGGGCTCCCTTCTTCAAAAAAGAACACCAAGAAAGAGTTCAATGTTCAGTCTCCCTGGAGAACATGCCGGTATGGTGTCATTGTCCATGCTTTTGAACCAAGGGCAGACTCTACTATGGCCCAACAGGTTACAGGGCATAGGACTTTGATAGAAGATTATTAAAAAGAGCTGTTCCCTAACCACAAGCTGAACTGGCAAGTACAAAGACATTGGTGATCTCTGCTATGGTGGCTTCCATGTTAAGACATGAGAGCAGAGAAAAACAAAGAGTCAAGTCCTTGAGATGAGCCAGTTACATATTGAGTGTGCCCAAATCCATTCTAGGCTGCTCAGACTTCACAGTTGTAGCTAACCAGGGACACAAGCTAACCTGCACTTATATCACAGGCCATGATGCCTCCCTGGGCTTGTGGTTGCATCTGCACTACTATTATAGACATCTGGCTTTGCTATGGGAGCTAGCTGGTGCTGCGAGGGGGCCTTAGAAGGATTACGGTGATTTGACAACAATGACAGCCAATTGTAAGGAAGCCTTGTGTCTTGTCTATGGGAAGTATAAAGGAGATCTCACCATCTCATTTACTACCCACAAAGCCTTGCCCTCAAATCCAAAAGCTTCACAGATCCTCTTTGACAGCAAAGCTGCATCTCTAGTCTGGTTACTTTGACGTGGCTGGTGAGGATGGGTTGATCAGTTCAGATAATTCTAAATACTAACTGATGATAAAGTTATATTTACCCTGCAACAACAAAAAATCACTCTGCCCTATTCTCCTTGAGAAAAAATAAGCTGAATCTTAACTAATGCATAAATTAGCTATTTTAAAAGGCAAGGGTGGGTGGATGTAGAAGCACTTTCTATTTTAAACTCCCTTTGATTAGACACTCTGCTTCTGTCTGACAGACTTTATCGATCATTTATCCACATTTACTGCTGCCTTAGAAGTGGAGACTGATTGGTAGGGAGAATGTTCTTGAACATGTACTAAAGACTTAATTCTAGGCAGCTGCTGAGCTCAACATCCTTCTTAGTCTTTCCTTGTCTATCAAGATATCCAAATACTGAACAACCACATTAGGAGATTTGGAGACTCTTCATATCCTACAGAGGTAACCTATGACTTTTAGTGCTTTGACTGAATGTATAGCTCATCCTGTACACTTGACACATTTTACAAAATCCTTAAAGACAGACTATGAAGATCATGAATAAACAACTATTCCCACCAGATGGTTGGTGAAAACACACCCTTGAGAAAGCGGCTGACCCACTGAGGATTCCCTAGGTTTCAGGTTCAAACAACCATCCCTTCTTTGTGATTTTTGTTTGTTTGTTTTTTTACTGTCAAATGAAGGCTACAATAACAAAGTCCAAACATTTGACTTTCAAGGTCCTAATGAATAGTATAGATACACAAGTACCTGGGGTTCTAAAATTGTCCTTGTTGCCAAAGCAGTTTCTGTTCCCTAATGAACACTTTCTATGCTCAAAGTTCAAAGTGTGGTCTCTGAGTCAGCAGCATCGACATCACGGGGAAGCTTATTTCAAATGTATAGTCTCAGATCCCCACATCATCTGCTGACTTGGAGTTTGCACTTGGACCGACTTACACATGCCACACGCACCTGCTCAAGAGTCAGTGTGCTCTTCTACAGAATGAGTTCTCTACCCTTAGGCTCTGGTCTTGTTCTGTGTACATGGAATGAAATGGACTTGGCTGTGCCAGGACTTGAGTCCTGCCTTCTTACCCCCCACGTCCCTGCACACCCCACTCTTCTATGTTACCTAGGTCAGTGACAGTGTCCCTGCTTTGGGACAGCTGCAGCTCCTCAGCCTCAGACTCTGAGTCCTGCCGTGATAACTTGCTGCTCTTTAAGCTGCCGACTCGGCGGATGCTGGACAAGGAACCCCCCTTCTTCACCTGGAAACTGCGGGTTCCTTTAATCTGGAGCAGGCGAGAACCTCCTATCCTGATCTTCCTGCTGGGAACTGTATTGAAAGAATAAAATAGGGCTTTCCCCGCTTAGTTTTCCCCAGCCAGTTTATATCCACATTCTTCCCAATTTGTCCCTGACCAGCCGACTCTTCGCTGGCTTGATTGAGCAGCATTTCTGGACTTGCTGCCAGTCCCCAGTGGCCACGTTTGGCCAGGCAGGAGACCAGGATAACCAGGAAGGGCTGGTGCAGTATCTTTCTTGGGCAAAATGCACATTATGGCTGGGAACAATCTGCTCTCATTCTGGCCCAAGGTTCATAAGCATGAGTGTGTTTACACAGCACCATCACCATGATTAGCTACCAAATTTAATCACATTCTTATTTGGTTCAATAGAATCAGACTCTACTGCTTTTATTTTTCCTGTGAAATAGGACTTACAGAATTCTGAGAACTGTCATTGGAACCCTTATCTTTAGAGTAATCTATTAAAAATAAGCACAAGAAGTGGCCTCTCTCTGACAGTCAGAGCTGTGTGTACTCTGTTCCTTAGCAAAGACTCTGAGGGATTGCTTCTAAGGAGAATGCAGTCTGTGCATGCACATTTGTGTTTTTGAGGTCGCTCTATTTCCAATCATTTAGGGATTTCATATCATCCTCCTTTTAATCAAATATTTAATGAGATGTGAGTATAAATGTTGTATGCTTTACATCTAACAAGAATAGGATGCATTATTCATGCTTAGTGTTCTGGAAGAAACAGTCACCGGGGTGGAAATAAAATGGGGAAAGAAACATGTTTAAGCTTCAAACTCACTTTATAAAAATCAAAAGCACAATTATTTTTTAGGTAATGTATACATTTTTCTTTTCTTTTTAATTTTTCATATTATCAATATCATTTTTATAATTGCAGGATAAAGCAAAAATTTCAAGGTTCAAAACCATTAGAAGAAAGGGGCTAGCCTTATACACTTGTCTTAATGATACGAACAAGATTTCCTATTCAATATTTAAATCAACCTTGTGAATGTATTTTGAAATCAGGAAGTTCGAATTTTAGTTTCAGGTTTCTCCCTTTAACAAAATGCTTACATGAGCCAATAATAAAACTCGTATCCTTTAAAATGTTAGTTGAATGTAACTTTTGATGTCATGTAAGGAGGTCCGAAGAATTCATAGAGAAGTGAATGTTTAGTCTCTGGATTATTCTTGTGACTGAAAGAGTCTAGTATCACCACTGCTGTGCTTATACCAGCTTCTTGGGGCTTCCTGAATACACCTCAATAGAACCGCACATCTGAAAGAATTTATGGCAGTACAGCTGGATAAATGCGACAAAAGCTATAGTGTACAATGCTGTATTTTGGTTAACACACAAGATTCACCCAACTGTATTTTTCAATATTGTTTCTAGGTTTAATTTGGACTTCATAGTTAATTATTTTTAATGACCACTACTGCAATTTCATGTATAAGTAGATTGAGAAATAAAGAGTAGATTACAGTGATAATTCTTAGATTTTATTTTTGTAGAGGTGCACACTAATGCCTTTTGCCTGAGTTTATGATACTTTTTAGGCTACAAATAAAATTAAATAACCTCAAATTAGTGGGATCTGAAAAAGACTTAACTTTGAGAAATTGTTCTAACATAAAAGGTAATTGGAGACCTCCTGTAGCCTGAAAAATTAGGGTTCAAAATTACAACATCGATTACTTACAAGGGACACAGTGAGGAGAATTCAGGCTTAATGTCGCTCATGAAATATGTCATCTGAGACTATATGCTACTGAAACATAGAGACCACATGCTATATATCTCCTAATAATAAGAACTAAAATCAAAATGAAACAGATTCATCTGATGTGAATAACACATCTCCCTTTCCACACTGTATCATTAGCAAGTCCTGCTAATATCAAAGCATTCAAAGTCCTATTACCTTTTCTCTGGTCCAGTGCAGCTACCTTTAACTGTGCCTTCCTCCCTAGCTTCTACACATCTAGTCACATACACTGACCCCAACCTCCAACATATTTAAAATACAATTACAATTTTAAGCATATCTACCAGGTTCTGCCTGCCTCTTACCTTTCTGACCTGTCTCCTGCCACTCCTCCCCAGTTCATTCTGAAATAAGTTTGCTGATCTTTTCGCCCTCCTTCAAATGCTCTAAGTTTACTCTTCATAACATCCTTGGCCTCATAGTTGCCTCTGTTTGGAACAATCAGTCTTCAGATCCCTCCATTACTGAAATATCTCATGAAAGCCTCTCAGTTTAATGTCCATTATTAGGACCTTCTCCGACCATAGCTCTTCCTATATCCTAACTTGTTTTACTTTCCATTGTATCTTAAGAAAGCCTGGCATTTAGCGTTACTAATTGCTATGCTAATAGTGACATGCTTTAGCTATGGATTAGTATGAATGGAAACAGATGCGGGTATACGCTCTTGTTGGTGGCTGTCTTCTGGGAACTTGTAATAACTCTTGGTATACAGCAGGTGCACAGGAGCTGCATGCAAAACAAGGATATGTTTCTGTATTTTGAAATACCAGGTTTAGTTTGTCTTTGGGGCAGGAATGAAAGTATTTTGTAGATTCTGCTTAGCGATCTTGGGTAGATATTTTCAGTTTTTAAGAATAAGTTCATGATCATTTTCTTTGGTAGAATCTACTTGTTCTTAAGTTACTAATTTCAGGAGCTGATTATTTTTTGCTTTTATAAAACAGATGGTATGACTTTTAGAAAAAATAGTAATTACACTTATCAGTGTCCCATTGTCGCAATTTTGTATTGGCTATAGTAGCTCATGTGTCTGTGAAATGGCTTATGGAATATTTACAAATCTTTAGAGAGACTTTTGCCAACTAACTTAGAACATTTTAGGGTTATATTCTCATTTTATTCATAGTTTTGGGTTTCTGTTATCTATTTATAAGACAACATTTATGTATTAACATAGGCATATTGTATAAAAAATCACTAAGCATGTGAGAGTTCTATCAGTAAAGACAGCTATATAAATAATAATGAAGTTGACATGGCTTTATAATTAAGCCAATATTTTGCTTTTAAAGATGATGTAGAATTTGTTTAAGCTTAACTGGATATTTGGAATTTTTATTTAATTTAAATAATAATTGTAATAATAACTTCAAATGGTGAAAGACTGCTTTCCAAATTAAAGTGATGTTGGTATATGTTTAAAAATGGAAGTTACCTTCATTGGATACATACATAGTAAATATTTTAAATCACATTGGCTTAATACTTCTTCATGTCTATAAATTCCATGAGACTATAAATTTTTCTTAGAACACAACCTCTGTCATCAAAATTCAATAGGATATCATATAATGATATTTATATTTAAAAGGTGGTAACATTCTGCTTTTGAAATATTCAAAGTTTCCCCATTGCACCCCCATTTCTTATAAGACATAAAACATTTTGTGTTTTGTCTATGAAGAACCATGTCACCCATTGATTAAAGTAATCACATATGCACTCATTCATCATCTACAGGACACTGGAAATTATTTCACTGTACACAATAAACTTTCTACCAAGATATACAGATTTTTTTAAGATATAAAACTCTTTACAAAAGCACTGAAGGACAACAAAATTTAAAAACTAATAACTTTGGTTAGTGAAGGTGACCTTTTAGGGGAGCCTTACTTAAAGGTGATACTGTTCAGCCCTAGCTGGAGTTTCTGTGTTGTTATCTGATTTAGCTGCTCATAATGTGGGATGATAAGGATGGCAATGGTAACTTAACATGCTCTTTCATTTGCTTTATGTATTCATTCTATGTTTTACCTGCACTGCCTTAATTAAAGCTCTAAGGATATACCACAGAAGCTGGTCATCTGAGTAGAAGAGAGGACTGCGGATTTAAAGGCAAGTCATGTATACACAGCCATACAGAGAAGGGCCATATATCACCCATCTTACTAGGGTCAGCTTCACATTTTGAAGTATGTGAAATTGAACTTAGGGTTCATCACACCAAGTGACAGCTGAAATATAATGGCTCTTGCTTTTGTCTGTGACTATGTAAGCATCAGCAGTAAAACATGCAGACTGTCTCTTATTACCTAGTCAGGCCGTAATGGGGGATGAGGAAGTAGGTCAGGGTATAAGCTGTACAGTCCTGAAGAGGAACCCAAGGCAGGCCAGCTTCATACTGTTCTACCTGGTTTCCATAACTAAGGTTGGCATTTCTGCTTTGCAGTTGTTAACCTTGTGGCTTTTTTATTTATTAATTATCTCTTACTCTATACATTATATATACATGAGTCTTTGATCCACTTCTGAACTGGTATGTCATTAACAATCTGATGCTACAAAAGACAGCATCCTGTAGGAAAACATGGACACTGACAAATTTGAACTGAAAAGTAATTAAGAAATTTGGACTGTAAGTTTAAGTTTTAACCAGCATATTTTAGCTATATTCTTTTTCACTACAGAAGAATTATATGTAATAATCACAGTGACTATATACATATATTTTATTGTCTCAAAGTCCTCTGTCAAGAAAAAGTAAAGTGATAAGGGATTACTGCAAAATAGTTGAATTTGGGTGTTTTCCCTTTTGTATTGGTTAACAAAATAACAGATCGTTTTAAGGCTGATGACATCACATTCATTGTGGCCAAGGAAGAATTGCTGAACCAGGCATTGAGGCCAAGGCAGTCTAGATGCCAATTTTAACCTCTAACTAGTGGTGTTTCCTACCTCACCGGCTGTGAAGAGTTTCCAGAGTGTGGAGCCAAGAATTTGGGTACACAGCTTTGTACTTTAGACCTCAGGCCAAATATTTCCTGTGAGAAAGGCAGAAACATGAAGCAACCCTTGCGCTTCCCTACCTTTCTTCTCCTCAGCACCTGCATCTGATTTGAGGGTGTGGCTGCTGCTGTGGAGAGAATCTTTGGAGTCTTCATTTTCATCCAGAACTCCTGCGAAGCTGATCTTCCTCTCATATCTGTGCCGGTCCAGCTCAGGATCCAGACGGAGCCTGCAGCTCTCCAAGTCCTGAAAAGGCACAGAAGAGCATGTCCATGCTGGGTTGTCCTGAGACAAAAGCCAGAAAACTGGTCTCATGCCCCTCCTGTCTCTGCCTAAGCTTCCCAAGTGCTGTAATGATAGGCAGGTGCTTCGCTGCTCCTCCGACTGCACTGACATTGTGGCAAACCTCTATTCATTCTGAATCACATTTGATTACACTTAAAATTTCCTTATTGCTCATTTTAAGTTGTGGTCTTGAAAAAATATTCTTGATTTGGAAAAAAAGTGTTTCCTAACTGGTAACTTCTTATGTGATTTTATCTTCCACAAAACAGGACTTCAAGCTAGCTCCTTTACCCTCTACTCTACCTCTTTGTCCAATGTCTTTGGGGTGTTATTGGCACTTATATGTTAATTGTATGTCATGCTTTCAATTTGAATATGATAGGTACATGGCATAGGTAAGAAATGATCCCTTCTCTGAGAAACTCAGAATTCTAAGATGGAAGATGGGAAATCATACACAATAAACCCCAAGTGTAGGAGTTAGTTATCAGACTTGGAGACAACAGTAATAGAATAGTCTAAACCTTAAATCCTCAGGGCCTGAGAATATGTTGTTTTATACTTCAATGTGAACCTTAGGGTTACAGTTAAAGCTAACGAATTGATGATGGAGAGATTACACTGTGTTAGCTAGGTGGACCAAATTTAATTAATCACATGTATTCTTAGAAATGGAGGATCTTTCCCCGGCTATGGACAGAGGGAGCTTCAGAACGCTATTCTGCCCCTGGAGATGAAAGAAGGGGAGTGAGGCAGGTGCAGTGGTTTCTAGAAGGTAGAAAAGAGCAAGGAGGCAGGCAGATTCTTCCCCTCCCACAGAAACTCAACCACACCAGTACCTTGATCTTAGCTTAGAAAGGCCTATCTTGGACTTTGGAGCTGAAGAAATGGAAGATAATATGCCCGTGCTATTAATAACAAGTACACTTGGAGTACTGGGAGAGGCTGCTGTTGAAGGTAAACCTTGACTGAAGTTTCCATATAAGTGTGAAAAGTCAGTTCAGGTTTAGGAAAATGCTTGTGTGGGGCCAGAACCTCTGTGTGGGATTTTGTACTAAGGATTTATGGGGAAAATTGGAGGGAGGAAAAGGAAGGGAGTAATGGTGTAAATATTTTATCATCTCACAAAAGAAACAACAAAAAATATGTAAGCCTACATTTAGCAGTGACATTGCTGGTGTAGTGAACAGAACTTCTCAGAAACCTAGTTCAGGGTGTAGAGGAGGACATGCTTTCACCTGTCATTATATCACTGGCAGCTGCAATTCTTGTCTTAGGCCTTTTAGGTTCCCTTCTTTGCACTCCTTGTAATTCTTCTAGTTGGTTGTACAGTCTCTGCTTGTCACAGGGCATGCCATGTAGCCTAGCTTGTGATCCTTTGAGTGCTGAGCTTCCTGCGGTCTGTTGTCCTGACAGTGCTATGTTCTCAGGCTAAAAAGACCTGACTGATTTAGAAAACATGAAAAGTTTCAGTTTTCACTGACAGGTCTCAGTACAGCACTGATCTTCAAGGGGATGTGATTATTAAATTTTCCTCAACATATATGATAGACTCCATGAAACAGAATTTGCTCGCTAACAAGAGTCATTGTGGTAGAACTTTAAGAGTTAAAAGGTAGAACAAGCGACTGACTGAAACAGAGATCTTTGCATATTTCTACCAGAATTTCGGCTGATCTGAAAACGTGAAATCAGATGTATGCAATGTATTTCTGAAGATTGCATTAATAAGGAGGCTAAAGGGATTGGTACTGGCGAGTGTTGACAGGTCCAATGCTTTGTTTTGCTTGACTTTAAGCGCATGCATCATGGTGCCCTGATTTGACTTTATAGAGAATATTCTCAACAGCATGATGAAAACCACAATTCAGAAAAGTAAAGGCCAAGTCAGAATGATGTCAAAGAGGGCAGTAGCTGGAATTTCCTCTTCCAGTAGTCAAATGGTCCAGTTTCACAGTTCCGGAGAGGGTAGTTTTCTCTTAAAACCAAGCATTTCATTCATAAATGTTTCTAATTTGAAAATATCCATTCATTTTAGGATGTGAGGAAATGAGTTTTCTACAACATTGGAAAACTAAAACCAGAGACTGTGCTCCATGGTAGGAGAACACTGACTCTTTAATCCAACCTCTGGCCCTACCCTAGGATTGGAGTACTGACTTATTCATGCTGTTTGGTTTTAAAACAGGAGAATGAGTTCTAAAAATTGGAAGTTGGTGGGACAGTTTGTGAAACAAGCCTTGTATAAAAGAGAAGGTTTTGTCTGGCTCTTCAGATAAAGCTGCATGCTGACTGATGAAAGCACCATTGGTTTCCATCAGGGACTCAGAAGCCCAAGGTGTTCACTGTTACCACACACCCTGAAGAGATGTATGGCCCTGCACAGTATTTCTATCTACAGCGAAATAAGTAATTCCTGGCACTTCACTGTATTTTATGTGCCTATATGTTTAGTGTGTGTGTGTGTATGCAGTGTCATGCTCTCTGTCTATTCATGATCCACAAGAAATGCTGTGAAATTTAGTATAGGATTGGAAATGCTGAAAATCTAAAGGCCAAGGTCATTTATTTCATACTATGAGTCAGAAAACTCTGGAAGCAAGCACACTTATATGAACCTAGAAGCTATTCATACAAAAAAATCAGCAAATGATCGATGAATAATGTTGACCATAAAGCTCCTCATTGTTTGTAAGGTAAAGGAATATAGGCTCTTAGATATTTGCATCAAAATTAGTGGTGATCATTGGGCAGATGCTGTTCCTGAAAGTGCTGTCTCTAGTGATTTCTGAAAGCCCTTGGTTAAAATGTTAAAACACAGAGTGCACTTGATCTCTAAGCATTTAAAGACTTTGGGAGTATTGATACCCAGCGGTAGTTCATTCTCTCTAAGTAGCCTGGCTATTGACACATGTTGCTTTAACATACCGCTAGAGGCTCAGTGCGAGGTCTAGGCAGGCAAGAAAAAGTCTCCCTCAGGAAGGTGGTTATCTCCAGGAGAAGCTGGCAAGCTGCCATCTTCAAGGCAAAGGGACAGCCACATTTAGAGGGGTTCACAGTACCTAAGAAAAGAAGGAATTCTTTATGAGAAGAAAAACCAATAACAAATAGAGGGTCATGGTGTGATGGACCAACATGACATCATGTAATATTAATCTACTCATGAGAATACTTCCTACACAACCTCAATTTACCTACTCTTGTTAGCATGACCTGGGCATGCTCACCCACCTCTCTTCTTCTACTCGGCAGTTGTATTAATAGATGCTTCGCTATTAAAGTGTCAGACAAGTGAAAGTCAATGTTTCTGTTTAAGAGTACATATGGCAATACAACACAACTCAAATGTCACAAGAAGACTGCTTGTGAAAACAGAATTGAAAGTCATCCTGTGGTTAGTCAGGTCTTAACTGTAGCTGTGACAACCCACTATTCCTGGAGACCTAAAATCCTTCTGGCTCATTTCAGGAAGGGGCATTTGTTTTGGGGATGTTAGTCTTCTGAGAGCTATGAAGCTCTTTCAGCTCTAGTTCAATTAGTGTTGATGCAACATAGAAGAAAATATGTCACATATACTGCACTTTTTTATGATATCTTTTCTCTACATAGCTCTGACTGTTTTAGAGCTCACTATATACACCAGCAGGCTGGCCTCAGATTCACAGAGATCCTCCTGCTTCTGCCTCCCAAGTGCCAGGATTAAAGGCATGTGCCACCATGCCCAATTTATACTATGCATTTTAATAAAGCTGTCCTGTCACAGTTAATACACAGCTGATGTGGGATTCCTTTCTGTATGCTGTGAATACTAATGTTTAATAAAGAAATTGTCTTGGGCCTGCACAGAGAATAGAGGTAGGTGGGGAAAACTAAACTGAATGCTGGGAGAAAGAAGGAGGAGACCCAGGGAGAAGCCATGTAGCCCCACTGGAGACAGATGCCAGAACTTTAGCTGGCAAGCCACAGCCACATGGTGATACACAGATTAATAGAAATGGGTTAAATTAATAT
>LOEQ01001816.1:182677-199921 GCA_001685075.1 Bramus lutescens
GCATATACACAGACAGAATATTGTATACATAATAAATAAATATTTTAAAAAATAATTAATTTAATTATCTTAAATTAATTAAAATTTTCTCTTTGTTGAAAGACAGCACATAAATGAAGACAATAAAAGCCACAAATGAGGAACTAATGCACTGTAAAAAATAATAGAGAGCATCAATTGATATTGGCACCATCTACAACAATTTTTTTGGTTTATTTATTTCATTTTTTGTTTGTTTTGAGGCAGGATCTTACTATGTAGCCCTGGCTGTCCTGGAGCTCACTATGTAGACTAGGTTAGCCTCAAACTCAGAGATCTGCCTGCCTCTGCCTCCTGAGTGCTGGGAATCAAGATATGCACCACTAATTTTTGCCTACAGTCTTCTAAAATTAACATAAAAGACAAATAAATCTTCAGTAAAGGATGACTAAAGATATGAACTAAATTATTCATTAAATCAATGTAAGGACATCTTATACCATCTGTTGAAATACAGATGGTATACCAGTTGGGGCTCCCGACTGGTAAAAATAATGCTGTAAACAAGTCAAAAACATAAGCAAGAACACAGATTAAGTCAGGCATTGGTGGCACACACCTTTAATCCCGGCACTGGAAGGCAGAGGCAGGTGGATCTCCGAGATTCTGAGGCCAGCTTGGTCTACAAGAGCTAGTTCCAGGACACAGACTAGTATGAACTTCCATTACTCAATTGGCACCTGTGTAGAATTCTTGCACTTACTGTGAAAGATGGTTTTACACCAAATGCAAAATTATAATCAGAACTGAATTCTTCTGTATACCTAAGAAACTATTCTGAGTCAAGGTCCATGCACAATAACATTTATAGAAGTATCATCTAGAACTACCAAAATTCTGAAAAAAAAATTAGAAATGTGTAGATAAAATAATGAGTCTATAACTTGTGCTATAGTTAATGAATCAATTCTTTTTAAAATATTTTTATGGTTTATTTAACTTTCATTTTATGTGCATTGGTTTGAAGTGTCAGATCTTATGGAACTGGATCTTCAGACAGTTGTGAGCTGTCATGTGGGTGCTGGGAGTTGAACCCAGGTTCTCTGGAAGAGCAGTCAGTGCTCTTAACCACTGAGCCATCTCTCCAGCCCCCTGAGTCAATTCTTCAGTGAAAATTAATGGATAAGCACTAACTGCATCAGAAGAAACCCAACACTGAACAGAAAGGAATGTATGGCTTCACAACCAAGAAATTTCAAAATCAGGTAAAAGAATGCTAAACAGAGCAGTGTTAGCGAAGCAGTGGTTCTGGTAGGCCCAGGATATTTCATTAGGTAAGAGGGTAGGAATCTTAAAATCACTGGGGATGTCTTATTTTGTGAGATCTATCATGGATATGACTCTGATTATTTTCTTAAATTCTACCTACTTATAAGGCCAAGTAATTGAATGTAATTAGATTTGTTTTCCAGTCACAGATGAGGGAGAGTTCTATGGGACATGTCAAATGAATGAAAATTGGTACTAAATCCAACTGACATCATTGCTGTATTCATGCTAATAAGTTACCCCCAAACTAGAAGTCATCATCTATACACATTCCAAATTCTACCGGATAAATAAGGATAGAATGTGAACACAGTAAACACAAGCTTACCTAGACTGCTTCCTTTTGTGTTGGCAGATCCTGTAAGTTTAGTGTAAAAGGGACCCTTTTTGTAAACAAGTCTGTAGGCAGAAGCTGCTTGTTCATTCCTTGGCATTGGTATGGATCTTGCTTTACTGCTACAAATTTTAGGTCAGTTTTGTTATATGTATACTTCTTCTCTTCATTGTATTGTGTTTGTGCACCTCATTTAAAAATAGAATGTATAATTAAGAAATACAGGTTAATAGATGGTCATCTATAATAGTCAAGCTTATAGTCATGTTAGTTAGGTTTTCTGGATATATAGAGATATATTTCACTTAGAAATTCTTCAAATCTTTGAGAGACCTTTAGAATATGTCACTTGAAATGTTTTAATAATTTATGACTTTTTATGAATGAGACACCTCTGCTCCCGGCAGCACCAATTGCTTCAAGAGGAGGATGGGCATGGAAGAGGCCCCTTATGGAGTTTGGCTCCATTTGGGCAAGAAGCTGCTCTTGCCTGGACTGCTTGGTGTTATGCTGTATAGAAACTAGATATGCAGGACCCACAGAAAAATGACTGCTGAATTTGCCTAAAGGTGGGACGGTCCTTTGGGGTTCCTGCTTCATGAAAGAGTCTGCCAGACATTCTACAGGACACAGAAGAAAGCAATTGATAAACTTTTCCATTACAATGCAGAATAGATCAAATTTCCTGCTTCATGGAAAAGTCTGCTGGATACAATGGGCCTGTAGGCTAAAGATGGATGCTTCAACAATAAAGAAGAACTTTGGGTTACTGTCTAGACAGTGAGATGTCTCTGTTAACTCTAGAGTTTTGGAAGTTGCTTACAATGCACTTCCTGTTAACTTAGGTACTATATTCTTCTGGAGTCTTTGATGGAGTTGAAAAATAGATAGTTATAGTTACAGTTTTCCCTAGTTATGATAAAGATAAAGTATATACAAATGCCATAACTATAATTCTTGCTTGATATCTGTTTTGTTATATGCAATTTTATTATGTTAAAATTAAAACCTCCCTTTCATTTAGACAGAAAAGGGGAAATGGTGTGGGACATCCTTCTGTATATGTGTTGCTTTTATTGGTTAATGAATAAATAAAATGCTTTGGCCTGTGATAGGGCAGAATAGAGCTAGGAGGAAAAACTCTCCTGAATGCTGGGAGAAACTAAGCAGAATCATTGAGCTGCCAGAAGAGAAAGAGGCAAGCCACTAGCTGGAACGTTGTCAGCAGGCTATGAGCCTTGTGGTAAAATATAAAAGAATGGAAATGGGCTAATTTAAGATGTAAGAGCTAGCTAGAAATACACTTAAGCTATTGATACATTTATACTAAAGAAAATGATTATGAGGAATAGCTGCATTGACTTGAAATCAATGATCTTGGATTTCATGCTTGTAGTGATAATAGTAAGATTATTTTAATTAAAACCAAACAAACAAACTTTCGTTTGGTAGATTTGACTATGCAAGTTTCTTGTTTTTCCTTTACCTAGTTGTACTTTCTGTTTCTGAGGAAAAAAAATGCCAATTTGAAAAAAAAGGAGTCACATCTAAATTGTATGATCAATTAAGCAATGAAAGAAAAAATTATGTTTTAATACAAAATTCAATTTAAGCCATGTCTAAAAACAACAGGAAAAAATAGTTCATATGATAAAACAAACTATAACATAATTCTGAGCCCAGTTCACATTTCCATTTCTGCCCTTAACTGCTTGACAAAAAGCAGAATTTATAACTATGTCTTGATCTGTATATCTGTACTTGTACCCTGTGTGCCTGCCTCTGTCTATCCATGTATCTGTTTTTATGCACCTATGCACAATACATGCATGATGTATATATGAATGCATGCAAGAATTATGTATTTAGCTATCATCTATTTATCATATATCTATCATCTATCATATGTTATCTATCTCTATCTAGCTTAATATCTATTGCCAATGCATATATGTTAATATCTATTAACTTATCAATATTTTCTATATCTTTGTGTTTCCATAATAATTTCTGTATTTTATATATCACTAAAACTATAAATGCATTGCCAGGCAGTGGTGGTGCACACTATTAACTCCAGCATTCTGGAAGCAGAGGCATGCAAATCTCTGTGAGTTTGAGGCCAGCCTGGTCTACAGCACTACTTCCAAAACTACAGAGAAACCCTGTCTTGAAAAACAAAAAAAACCAAAAATGTTACAACTGTATTAGAGAACATAAAAAAATTATAAAACAGAGGCATTCATTCAAAATAAGAAGGAGCTGGATTAGATGCTTGGAGAAAACAAATACAGAGGGAAATCTGTGAACACAAGAGTCATCTTGAGGACCTCCTAACTTAGATCTCTATTGACAAATTATAGTTGTCACATCTGTATATTGACGAACAGCACCAAATGTCACTTTAATTCGGGATCACAAAATATGCACCTACACGTTCCTTTCTTTCAGCTGGCTTGTCGGCATACAGTTGCAAATTCAGTTTCTCCACTTTTCACAGTTGTGGAATGGTTCTGAGTGTGCCTGCATTTGGGGACCATATCCTGGCCTGGATGATCCCTTTGAGCTTATACCACCAAGTAAGATAACGTGGAAGTACTCCATAATGTCTATGGAATATGGAATGAAACTTGCCATTATTAATCTCTATTATCCTTTCTGCCAACCTTCATCTCCCTCTCTTCTTTGGCCTCTCCTCTTTTTCCTCTATCACATTCTTCATCACCTCTGCTTTTATTCAAATCAACGAGTCATCCCCATTGCTTGATAATGGACTTCTTTAACTTTTGACTGATTCTGACATCTGGGATTTGGATTTTTGAACTTGGGCACAATGTTTGGTCCTTACTAGAATAAAAGACTCCCAGGTATGAAAACCTAGCCCTACCCATCCACAGCTCCAGGGATGAAAGTTTGCTCCCACTGCATATAATTACATATAATTATTGATGAAGAGCGTATTTCCTCTCCCATCCTACACAGGCCAGTCCATCACTGTGTATCCATCCACACATGCTTCAGGAAATGTGTCTCTGCTTGGAGGCAAAAGACACTAATCACGCACTAACCTCTACTTTTTTTTTTACCATGGAATTTATGAGATTGGAAAGAACAAACATATTGTAATTAAAATTGTTATGATTTAGAAGCAAGCATTAATTTGTCTCGCTGAGATTCTTCTTCAAATCCCTCAGAGTGTTCTTCTTGTGGCAAGCCATGTGTTTCTGCAGGCCCACATATCTTAATATAAATGCTAAGAAGTTTTCACATGGGAAGCAATGGTGAATGGGTTCCTTCTGGTTTTCCATCACCAATGAATATAAATGAAGTAATTCCAGTTGCCTGACGAGTCTCCTTGCTAGTGATGTCACATTTACTGAGGTAGAGTTCTTGAGTTTCCATAGATCAGTTCTGTAAGAAATCTGATATGCATGCTAAATTTTGTCTATAGCTGCTTTTCTTGGGAGAATTTTCACAACTTTCATCCAAATGTAAAAGAATCGATGTTGCCAAATGTTAAGAGTAACTGGTTTGGAGAATGAATGTGATGTGAATACTCAAAACTGAAAATATTTCAGGTCTTCCTATTATGAATTTATCATGTATTACTACAATAAGAAATACCTTTAAAGAATCAAATGCTTTTTTGAATTTTTAAGAAAGTATTCACAACTTATTTAATTATAGGAGGCCATATACATATATTTTCAATGTGTTCTGATACCAACTTTAATTTATTTAAATAATTGCTTGACAGAGAAAGCATATGGTGTTGCTATAATAATCTTGAATGGAATTAGAAGATTATGTTCTGATCCCAGTTTTAGCACCAAATCAGCATATGACCTTGATCAAAGTCACCTGAGCTGGCAGAGCTTTTGACATTCTTAAAGTGGCTTCAGATTACTTTTTATTAAGAATCAACATAAAAGGGTACAGAAGGCCTGGAACCCAGTCTAACCTTTGTGGACTTTCTGCCACTGGGCTATAATGTGATCTTCCTGGCTCTGGAATTTTCCTGTGGAAAGGCACAAGGCATGCTATAGCTGTCAATTGTCAGCCTTAGGCTGTGACACTCACTGGGAAGACTAGATGACTAGACGGAGAAAGCCTTTAGATGTAAAACACAACTTGGTTCTGCAGCTAAGTTTGCATCTTTGTAGTTGCTAGGATCATGCATGCCACTGAGGAAGATCTCAATAGATGCCTGCTAAGTTAGTTAGGAATAACATGTCAAGTATTTGGTAACTAACACACAACTTTAATCCCAGTACTTGGGAAAGAGGAGGTAGGCAGATCTCTGAGGAACTTGGTCTACATAGAAAGTTCTAGGCTAGTCAGAGATACACAATGATACCCTGTTTCAAAACAAACAACCCCAAGAACTAATACATGAAAATGTAAGACTATTATATTGAGTGTTAATATATTGCAGGCACTGTGCAGGGGCTTTTCTACTTAGCATCTCATTTAATCCTTGCATCAGCCCCGAGAATAAAGTTTGGTAGTAGCATTAAGCCTCATTTTACAGTTATTAGGCTCATAAATGTTAGGTCAATTTTCCATCTCAGGCATCCTGAGGTTAGAATACCAATGATCACACTGCTAAAACATGCTACCTCCTTGTGATTTATTAATATTTCCCCCTTCTATCTACTTCTCTTACTTAACATCTTTTTTCCCCATTTTGACACTAATTCTGACAAAACTACACAGTTACGAATTCACCATTAGGGTTAGGAATAGCGAGTCTTGCTTTCGTCCATTGCTATCATGAATATGAGTAAGGGTGGAGAAATTCTGTAACTTACTAGGTCCAAGGCAGCGGCTAGGATGGATGCATCAGGAATTGTCCCTGGCTCACAGCAGTTGAGCAGAAATTGAAAACGTTTCATGCCTTGCCGGATTGCTCCCAGATTCACCACGTTTTTGCTTTTTCCACCCTCTTGGTTGGGAGAAAGATGGTCGTCGAAATTGTGGCAACCTGTAGTGGTTGCGTCATTGTGAAAGGAGAGAGGGAAATGGATCTTAAACCAGTATCAAAGTCACACCAGTATGATTTCTGTATTGATGGCCTAAAAACTCTCTCCCATTCTTTCCCTTCCTCTGCACCTCTAAGATGCTTGCTATGAACATATTTTGGCTTGTATTAATTGGTTACATGTAACAAATAAAAATTCAGGATTTTCACTGAACAACTTCCCTGTAGGGTCTGATTCCTTTGTTAGTCTATCTCTAAGTTGTGCATGAGATTGGCGTATGTGAAACAAACAAAAGTGGGTGCTTAAGTGTTAAGCTCACAGTTGAGGAAGACAGCACAGAGAAATCAAAGGGAATGACAACAACCCAAAGATACTCTCATCTCTTCCATGAAGGAGAATATTCTGCACATGGGAAAGTCTGGTGCCTTTGTTAATTAGGGCAGCTATAACAAAATACCACAGGCCAGCAGACTTGTAAATCACTAATATCTGCCTCTCACAACTCCGTGGCCTGCAAATCTGATCTTGGGTTAAAGGACAGTAAATTCTTTCTGGTTTAGTTATATCCTCAAATGCTCTTTCCTTGTATGTGCACAGTGATATCTCTCTTTTATATAAGAGGATAAAACCCATTCATGGTCATGTGACTCTCATGGTATCTTTTAAACCAACCACCTTTCCAAAGTCTCATTTCCAAATGTTATCACATTGTGAGCTGTTAGTTCATAACATGAGCTTTGTATGGATGCAAACATTCTACCTACAGCATATGTTAATCTATAGTACATGGAAAACATTCATTAACAAGGAACATTTCCCAGCCCATCCTCTTAGGTTTATGTTGCAGGTACATCGAGTTAACACTCCAGTGTGTAGAAAAAACTTAGAGATATGGTCCCAGCACCAGCCAGGTGGCATCGAACTAGCACAGCACAGATCTCAGGACACATTAGCATCATTCTCAAAAAGCAAAAGGGAAACATTGTTTTTATGATGCTGATGATTCTGAACACTAGAGATTGTCTCTGAAATTCCACAGGAAATGGGTTGAGAGTGAACAAACTGGAATGATGAAGCTGTCAAAGACCTAGGCTGTCAGGAAGAGCCTTTGGAGGAGTTTTTCCCCTTCTTCAGTACTGAGAAACAAATCTAAACCCTCAAATATTAAACAAGTGCTACACAACAACTCAAAAGTCCCAGCCTAGGTGGACACGTGAAACCTTATCATGACACTCATTGGTAGAATGATGAACTAGCAAAAGCTGACCAATACAAGCAGCTATGTGATGAGAACACTGATCATGTATTTTTAAAGTTCTGTTCACACATTTGTTACAACCATGACTTAGTTAGATTATTGGCTACACTGATTAATTTCAAATATGGCCTGCTGCATTCCATCTAAAGCTCCACAGTTTACAATGGCCACCATGTACAACACACACACACACAGAGAGAGAGAGAGAGAGAGAGAGAGAGAGAAGTCAGGATATGTTAGAACCAGAAAAGCTTCTATGGAATAAAAACTAAAGAAACCAAAGATATTTAGCAAAAAGGGATCAAAAGAGAGAACAGGAAATGAGTGAGAGGGGTTGCAGCATTGTGTGTAGCTATGTATGTGTGGTTACAGATGTCATCACTAGGACAGATCATCAAGTTTATGGGCAAATACATTTTCAGATTACAAGGAAAGATTGCCTAACAATTAAAGCTGTCTGACTCTGGAACAAATTGCTTTGTTAAGTTGCACACTCCCCCTCAGCGGAAGTGCACAGAGGGAAGGTGGCCACCTGTCAGCCACGCAGTGAACGGAACTCTGAAGCTGAGTGGTGGGTGGATAGAAGGTCCTGTGACTCTCAGATTCTAACAAAGACAAGAAGTCATGTCTTATTCTCTGCACACTCAGTGCCCACAGGGGGTGAGAATCACAGTAAGGCTTCCATAAATATCTCTTCCACAAAACTGGTAATAAAGAAGCTATAGTTAGCAGTGAAAGAGACATTTAAAGAACAAAGGAAAAGATAATACAAATAGAAAATGGCTATTTTTTTAAGAGACAATTTTGGAGAAAAAAAAAGAAACAGAGAAGTTAATTTAAGTAACTGAAAAGAAGAAAAGCTGAACAGGATCCTTGGGTTATTGACAGTTACCAAGACGCTTGAAGAAATTCTCCTCCTCTTCTCGGCCAGTCTCCATCCCACTCCCTGGCCCACCTTCAGAAAGCTTGACAGCACTGGTGAACTTGACCTAGGGAGAAAAGGAAAGCCATTAGATAGTCAGCAGCCAACCACTGAGTTGGTTCTACTAGCCCTTGGTTTGAAAAGTACATTGTTTAGGATGTGAAAATGTTCTCTGGCTTCCACATCTAATAAGTGCTCTTATGTAATACATTCTCATGTTCCAAAAAAGATGTCACTGCAGGTGTGAGGAATGCCAGATGAAAGATCAGAAGCTGAATGGGAAAATAATTTAGTAAACAACTTAGACATGTATAGTGTTAATTCTGGTATAGTCCAAAACGAATGCCATATTCATCCTTAGTGAACTCAACCACAGATGGAAATCAAAGAGAAAGATGACAAGACTGACTTGAATTTACAACTCAATTTATAACATAATATTCTCCCCTACTCCCTTCCTCTCTTCCTCCTTCCCTTCCTCCCTCTCTTTTCCTCCTTCTTCCTTGTTTTTCACTCTCTTAGAATTGAATGTAGGAACTGTTACACGCTAGGCAAGTGCTCTAGCACTGGGCTACATCCCTAACCTTCTTATTGACTTATTAACTCACTAAATTGCCCAGGCTAATCAGGCTAGTCTTGAACTCATTCTATAACTCCAGTTGGACTTGAACAAAGACTAAATTCACTTAGTCTGCCACTAAGCTCTCCAAGGCACTACCAGACTTGGCTTTATTGACTTAAGGTCAACTCAGAAAGACTTAAATAACTTAGCACAGAAAGGAAGGTAGAGGCAAGAAGACACAAATAACTGTCTGGAATTCTTGCAAAAAAAAAGATGTGCATAAGAATTCCAATGACATTTCCTTAATTTCTGTCACTCTACTACATTCTTCATATATACATATAGCTAAACAGATATAGGCAAAGCTAAAGCTATTTACTGCGTCTTCCCTTAGTTTTGCTCTTATGGTAGTTTGATAAGTAAATATTTCAGTTTCTATCGCTTGTCTAATTTCTCAACTTGTTCAACATAGGTTTGTGTAACTCTATGCATTTAACATTCTTTAGCCCCAACAGAGTTTTTAATCAGAGATCCTGATGTTCACTTCAGGAGTAATGTCCTGTTTACCTTGGAACTTTGCCTGATGAAAGACAGGCGATCTACAGAGCTAATGTCCAGGAGGTCCTCTACACCATCTGCCAGGCCAGAGAGGGAGGAGCGCTTCAGCCAGTTTCCTAGTTAATGATATTTTGAAAAATTAAGCTGTTATAGCCTTTGCTTTCAAACAGATTAAACTGAAATCCCAGCACGTACTGAACTAGCAATGATAGAAGCAAAAACAAGTTGTGTTCAGTATACATGCTTTGAATCAAAATTTTCAGGGCTGAACTACAAAATTACACGAGCACATAAGTGTAGGACAAATAGATCAATCCCTTCCACTGCAGAAAACCACAATCTATCCCCTCATGCTAGACAAGTTCTCCATATCTCTTGAAAACCTATACATTTACCTCCTAAACAGTTCTCAAATCTGTCTATTTCTCTGTTTCTGCTTAATCCACAATCTAAATGTTCATTAGATTCTCTTTCCACGTGCAACTGTCTTTTATAAGGTTCATCATCTTGCATTGTTCTGCTCTCCCTGACACTGGGGCACGTGAGAGACATGGTAAAGTGCCACCTGACTTGCACATGATCTGCCTTGCTCTTCTGAGACAGTGAGTCTGCCATTTTCCTACAGAACCGGTTCCTCCCAGTTCCTCCCAGCCTATGAGTTTTGCACTTTACCCTTGGACTCTTCTCGTTCTTGCTTTGTATGGGTCAGGCTTCATTTGTGTCTGCCTTCATAGTACTTCATGTTTTCTCCTCACAACATTCATAGTTTGCAACTGCACTTAGTTTTGTGAGGATCTGTTTCAGTGGTAAGGGGCTCTTAGTGGTAAGTGGCTCCTGCTCAAATTCAGCAACACCAAAAGTTGTGTATTTTGCACAGAGCAGATGCATACAGTGGATATTTGGGAAATATCAGCATTTAGCAGAAGTGTGAATGAACTAATGGAAGGATGTTAGGCGAGGGCTTGCAACTTAGAAGCTTTTCTTCTCAGTCCACCGACCCACCCTCCCATGCATGCCATGCTCTGTCTCAATTACTCATGGATTTGATGATATGATAATAAGCGAATCCATAAATAAATACAGACATACTTTTACCTATGGGGAGTTTCAATTTCTTTCTCAGGGAGATTCTGCGCGACCGTGAGCGAGCACGCCGGTCCGAGGTGTTCCCTGAGTGGGCTGTGGTACATTCTGAAGTGTCCTGCTCAGATTGGCTGCTGGTGTCACTTGCTGCGCTTTGAGATTTGAACATCTTGCGCCAGAAATCTTTCCGTCCCAGATTGCCCCCTTGCATTTGTTCATCACTACAGAGAAGCAGAGTATAGGGTTAAATAACATCTCACAGCTTAGTGCCCTCTCGGCTCCCACCTATGGATTTAAGGCAAATTGTGCAAGATGCTCTTTGATGGGCTGGATAGGAGAAGAGAGGGGGAAAGCACAGGAGTAGAGAGGCCAGCGTTGACTCTGAGCTCTTCCTGGAAACAGTGCTGTCTCAGCAACCTGGTGAAGGTGGTCATTTTTCAGCTTTAATAAAAAGACTAAATATTATTGCAGATGTCCACCTACAGTATGAGTCATAACAGCAGAAGCACTTAAAATGCCAGTAAATATTTAACTTTTTAAAAAGCATCCTGGCTCTTGTGCAATGTCCCAGCCCTCACTGCAGCACAGTATCACACTGGCTACCCAATAAACTCTCAAAAGTACGTTCACAAATTGATGAATGAGTGACTAAAATTTTATCATCATGTTCAAGGAATATGTCATTCTACAGCCAATTAAGTTGAAAAACGTGTCAAGTTTAAAAGTGAAAATATAGGTCTGACCAAAAAGAACATGCCAGAAAACCTGAACAAAGGATTCCAACTAGGAAAAGTGACTAGTATTATGAGTACTTTATCTTGAAATAATAATAACAATAATAAGCTAAAATTCCCATTTTTATTCACTGAAGGTAGATTAAAAAAGATTAAGATGGTTAGAAGAAGAAAGTAATGTCCCATCACACTGCCATTGAAGAGATAAAACATCTTGGTGTTTTTGGAACATTTATATTCTGTGAAGCAAGGTATGTTTTTTGAAAGTCAATATCAAGCCCCTAAGCTAAGAAATTCAGTTTCTAAGAGGTAATATCATGGAAAAGATGGGATTGTTCATAAGACAGGAAAAGGTACGCATGGCCAATGTTGAACAGTGGATATAATCTCAGTGTCTAAATCTGGGACTTCCATATAGTGACAGAGTCTTGATTTTGTGTATCATTGGCTACAAATGCCATTAGCCAATACCATTGTTGCACATTGTTGCCTTTACTGGTGAAGGCACGATTCTCCCGTGACAGCCTTACAGTCAAAATTCCTTCCTGGTATAAGTCAGGTTTTAAGATGAACATGAGAAGCCAGTACTATTACCGGCAAAATTCAAAGGCTTTACATTATTCTCAAAATAAAAATGATTCAGTTTAAAAAAATCTTATTTCAGAAGAAGGTTGTCTTATGCACTATTTAGGACCCACTGTAAAGTTAAAAGCAATGATGAAACGAGTTAAATAGGATAAAACAATGTTAACAGCCTTTAGAATCACACATCTGATTATATCTGGGTGTGAATTTGGATGTGCATGCTCAAAAATGTTCTCAGCATAAAATGAAAGGTTTGCAGAGGTATCTTTAGTAGTAGTATTTTGGTATGATTTCCCTTCTACAGTCTTCTGTGTTTTCCATATTTTCCATCTTGAACAGCATGCATTACACTTGAGTTTGGAAAGAAATAATACTAGAAAATGTTCTAGTGGTGTGATGATACTTTTCTATGGATTTATGTAAATTTTGTTTATAGGTTTAAGGGTAGAGTCCTGAATTGATCCAAAAATTGACAATATTGTATAATACAATCCTCTTTAGGAAGTAGATAAGGATACATAGTAAGTTCCATGCATTGTAAGTTCTTCTTCTAAACTGTATTTCATTATTATATATTTATTATATTTATGAAGCGGTATATATTTGAACTAGGTTTCTAGAATTGACAAGTGTGTTAGTTAGGAGGGTAACAGTGTGCCAAGCTCTTCTAGGCTTCCTGAAGAAGAGGCATGATGGTGAGAGCCTGCGTAAGTGCCCCAGTTAAGAGAATCTTCCAAATTCAGGGAAGTCCTTTATTGCCCTCTCTAAGAAACTGCTGCATCAGCAGCAAGGAGCATCAAAAAAACCATCACATTAAACCATCACTAGAGTTACTGACTCGGAATGTTGGGTATTTTTTTTTAAATATTTATTTATTATATATACAGTGTTCTGTCTGCACGTATGCCTGCAGGCCAGAAGAGGGCACCAGAACTCATTACGATGGTTGTAAGCCACCATGCAGTTGCTGGGAATTGAGCTCAGGACCTCTGGAAGAGCAGTCAAGTGCTTTTAACCGCTGAGCCATCTCTCCAGCCTGGAATGTTGGTTATTTAGGAAGAACAAGAAGCAGCAGGGTGAATGGCGGCAGGGTGGGGTGGGGGTAGCAGAGAGTGAAGAGAACCGAGGTAGAGGAGGAGCCAGGACTAGCAGAGGAACTTGTCACCTTTCTCTAAACAAAGGATTTTTAGTGTGCTCATTTCTTGAACCCATTTAAGTGATGGAAAAATTCCATATCTGAAGATTCGTGACACTATTCCAAGCAGAAATATCAATGGTAAGTCATATTAAAACAGTCATATGCCAAATGTAGAGGAATTTGGTGTGTCAACAGAACACCAAACAAAGAGAATATCTGGAGTTCTAAAAGAACCCAAATATGTGTTAGCATAGCCAATTTTATTTTGAAAATTAAAATTATCTTTTAGAACATTTTCATTTATCAGATTACTTCAATAGTTGCCAATGCTAACTGGGAAAAATCATGTTTCCTCTAATGTCTTTTAACGAGTCCTCTGGCCACTTGAATATAAAACTTATTTTACCAATTCTTTATGCTCTGTTTGGAGCTAAATTTGGACCCTTGCCATGTCTTTGAGGATTTCCGTAAAGGAAAGCCTAAAGTTTAATATTGAAGAAAGAAGTTAAAGAAAGCAAAATGAAAGCTTAATGAAAGCCTAAAAGTTCCATCCTCTAAGCATTGCACATTCTTCATACATTGAATGCATATTATTCATTTCTTCTGGAAACATATGTATTAATTACCTACAATGAGTGAAGCTCCATCTTTGTGCTATACCTTTATCAATAAATACATGTGGTTACTGGTTACTGGGTCCATTTACTTAACTAATTGCAAAAAGGCACAATCTCTATGATTCTCAAGCACACAAGAACTGTGTAGACATTCATGGGTTTGAAGAACTCATTTGCATACTCCTATGTTTGATGAATGTTGGCTTCTCACCTTTAATTTACATTGTTATGAAGGAAGGATACCTTAATACCTAGAATATTTGAAAAATTGCTAGAATAATAATTAATATTATTAAATAGGGTTGTGGGAAACAAAATTATACACCTACAATGATGTATGTTGGAAATGTAGATCACTCTACTTGTATGAAAATAATTCCCCAAAGACAAATGAGTAACATGAACCTCACATGGGCCTAGTCTGTGTATTTAATGTCTGTAGTAACCTCACACCTTCTGCAGGCACTAACTTGAAGATGCTTTTGACTTTCATCCATATGAAAACCAGAGATAAAGCCGGGTGGTGTTGACACATGCCTTTAATAGCATTGGGGAGGCAGAGGCAGGTGGATCTCTGTGAGTTCAAGGCTATCCTGGTCTACAAAAGCTAGTTCCAGGACAGGCTCCAAAGTGACAGAGAAACCCTGTCTCTAAAAACAAACAAACCAGAGATAAATTGATATTAAGACACTGGAATGGATCTAAGACCGCAGTGCTATGGAGTAGAGTCTACATTTCAGTTGAAATTCAGCAATTTTGAAACATACCCTTCTTTTTTTTTCCTAAAAGAAAGAGTATTCATTGAAAATAATGAGGAGCAATTTATCCACTTTAAAATTGTGACTCTTAAACAGGGAAGTACATGGCAGCTCAAAGGCGCATGACTTTTCATGTTTACTTGCTGCTGAGTGAAAGGTGGAGGTACAAGGAAGGAGCTACAACTAGAGAGCCTTTCTCCAGGCACAAAGTTGTGATTTGGCCCCACCTGGACTAATCAGTGGCACTGGGATATAAGTGTAAGAGCAGAGGGTCACAGTTCAAGGAAATGAAAGCAAACTAATAAAAATCAAAACAAGAAATAAAGACCCAAAAGTAGTTTAGAAAATCAATTTTCTTTCAATGTGAAGTGCCCAATTCTCTGCATCGAAGACAAAACTTGATTCTGCTTACTGTTCAGGTGTCTGTGAGGGGCGACCAGACATGAAGCTTCGACATTCCTCAGGTGCAGAAGACACCTGGCCCTTATCTGCGATGCTTCCTGCCTCCGACCTAGACAAATGGCACATTGCACCGATCACAATAGAGCAGGTCATCCCTGTTTGATCTCTCATATACTCTACAAAGGGAACCGTCGACTACCGACATTTCTGGTTGCTAGCATTTCTCCCCATGAGCCCATTTTGTGTGGAAGTTATAGTTTACTACCAGATCTTATTCCTCACCAGTATTTTACAGCAGCAAGCAGAGGCCTTACATGCAAGCAAAACTTTTAGTCTAGGGGCTTTTAATCCTTGTAAGGGTTGTTTAACATACAGTAGGCATGAAATAAACACACAATTACTGGAAAGATAAACAACACAGAATTGCGTAGCAATTTTTCCCTGGAGTGTTGGGAATTGTATCCAGGATACTGTACAAAGTAAGTAGGTACTTTACTACTGAGATATGTCTCAGTCCAGCAATTTATTTTTCCACGCCATTTACTGAACAAAAGAACATGGTGTCGGTAATTGTTTCTTTTTTCTTGGTAAAATTATAAATTATATTTTAAAAAGACTAAAGCAAAGATAAAGTTTTACAATGTAATTAAGAACTATAGAGTGAAATTTGAGTATATGAGCTCATTCCACTTAAAAAATAAATGAATAAATAAAAGAGGTTTATTTAACTCATGGCTCTGGAGGCTTGGAAACCCAATGGCAGGTGATGATGGCTTCTTACCATGTTGCTATGGCAAAGGATGCTACAGGGCATCACATGGCAAAAAAAAGTCAGCTGTTCATAGAATGCTCACTCTCACACAAAGCCACTGTTATGATAATTTATGAAAACTCTAATCTACCCATGTGGGCGGTCTTTGTAATCCAATTTTCCCAAAGCTTCCACCTTAAAAAGTCATTTATTTTAAAGTTTCAGTCTGACTATGTGAGCGATACCAGTTGTATAGGATAGCTTTACCATCCCTGTGCCGACTTTGTACCACTCCGGGAGACACATGGACAGCATGCTGAAGGGTAACGTCCTCCTGACGGTTAGCAAACACTAATATTCAAAGAGCTTCCCACCTTTTACCACCTGCAGGCTTAGACTCCTGTCCATTTTCCTCCACCTTTTTCCCTGGTGCTAACTTTTCAGCGCTGTCAAGCAGAGCGCTAAGCGCCACTCTCCTGAAGACGTTCCCGTGAGCTTCTTTGATAAACTGGACCAGCTGGCGGATGTCACAGTACAGCCCCTGTTTGGAGGCAAGAAGAAGGTTTGGGAGCAGTCAAGGTCACCAGAAAGCTGTCTGGTGAGATGTCCTGGGGAGAGAAGTCAGCCGCATGGGTTTTGATGAGCAGCGGAGTCAGGAAAGGAGGACAACAAAACACTGCTGTAGTAATAGGTGTGTTTGCCTCTGCCAGACCTGACCAAGACCTTACTCTGAAATCCCAACCCTGTCCCCTCACTGCCCATTGCCAAGCTCACTCACCCACTATCACCCACATCCTAGTAGCCAGAGCAAGGCAGGTTCTAAAGATAAAATGGCTTTGTCTGGACAAACAATCACATGAGGGAGAACCTAGGCACTGGTACACAGGTCTCTGAAGCTGTATTAATTTCCCATTCTCCAAACACCCTATATAAACTCCATGTATCTCCTCCCCTTTCAGGAGACATGCCTTTCCCACTGTGTCTGCTACTGTTAGAAATAAACACTTCTGTCTGCTGAGGTAAAAACAAAAAGCAAAAACCAGATGTGTTCTTTTTCCCATTGTTCCTACAGGAGAATGCAACTCTGCATATTCAGTAGAGGAGAGGATAGCTTCAAATTCACAGTCAGCTATACCACTTGGAAGACATCAGTCTATACTCTGAAACATTGGATGCCCAAGTTTTCTCTATTAATCGTGAGTTCCAAAGAGATTGGTTTTTTGCCAGAATAAGAGGAGGAGGAGGAGGAGGA
>LOEQ01001817.1:0-22957 GCA_001685075.1 Bramus lutescens
GAGGACCTTGGACTTCTCACAGGGCAGGGAACCCTGACTGCTCTTTGGTCTGGAAAGGGAGGGGGAGGTGGAATGTGGTGAAGGGGAGGAAAATGGGAGGAGGGGAGGAGGGGGAAATTTTTAATAATAATAATAAAAAGATACTGAAAAAAAGAAATGACTTTAAATGTATTTGAGTTTCTCTCTACATGGCTTGTTTAAACTATTTATCAGTCTTAATAAAACCATTGGATAAATTACAAAAAAAATACATAGGAAGAAAGGAAAACATCAAAATCTTACTAACGATACTTGCTTAATCACTTCCCAATAACATTACTACTTGGGCCTGTTCTAGAGACTGTTTCCCTCATGGCAGGCAGGAAGGGATGGAGGTGTCAAGGAGAGGCTGAGAGATGAAAAAACAACCATTTTTCTTCTTTACTACATGTCAGTGTTGCTAGACTCTGGGATGGTGTGACACTGATTTTGATGTGGGATGTCCTTCTGCATATGTGTTGTCTCTGTTGGCTAAGGAATAAAACTGTTTATGCCAATAACTTAGCAGAGTAAAGTCAGGTGGGAAACCTGAGCAGAGATACAGAGACATAGAAGGTGGAGACAGGCCAGATGCTAACCAGCTGACATGTAGAAAAGGAGGCAAGGCCATAGCCACACGGCTATACTTAAACCTATAGAAATGGGTTGATTTAAAATTTAAGAGCTAACTAGAAAGAATGCATGAGCCATTGGCCAAACAGTGTTGCAATTAATGTAGTTTATATGTGATTAGTTGGACTGTGAAGCCAGGAAATGAAAGTGCATTCACTGTCTACATGATTTAGATATTTCTTCCTGTTTACTTAACTTTTTATTCTGGAAATTTACTCAAAGATATACCCAGAATATCCTGCAGCAATTTCTGAAGAAAATTTTAATCTAGTTAACCATGCTCAAGATTAACCATCACAAGGCTGATTGTGGTGATACCAATGAAAGACAGGTATAAAAGTTCAACCTAATTCAAAATTTTTGTTTGGTAATAGTACCATAGGATCGTGTTTAGGAGGGAAAAGCAAAAGTTAAACTACCTTATACAATAATTTTCCTAAATTTCTCTTCCTTTCGGCACTTTTCACACCTGTATAAAATGAGAAAAATAATTATTATTTTGAATCTTGTAGACACAAAAGGTGTAAAGTATTATTCATAGCATGTAGGAAAAATGAAGGTGGGAAGGAGAAAAATAGAGGGTGAGACAATGCTAACACTTATTAAATACATACCAATTCTGCAACTTCTATTGTGTTTAATTAAAAACAATATTACTTTCCACAAAATTTACTGTATTTCTACTGTTAAGTCCTGAATAATGACAAAGTTTTTCTTTAAGGAAACATTTCTTTCTCCTTTCGGGTAGATTTTGATTATATATCTTCAATGCTCTCTTAGCAATAGAAAAAAATATAGAGGAGAAAAATACTATTGCATAATTTCTCTGTTGGAAAGATGATCAAATCCTATGATACCAAAACTTCCTTAAACTTACTTTAATATGATTCAGAAGGACAGAAATATCAGGAAAATGAGAAAACTCTGTGGATAGTAGTACTTTCTAACAGACAAAGGTTTCACTGTCGTTCTAGTGACCCACACACAGCATGGAAGGACAGAACTGATGCCTATAAGTTGTCCTTTGATGTCCACCGTCATGCCACACTCAAGCATGCTAACAGACACACACACACACACACACACAGAGACAGAGAGAGAGAGAGACAGAGAGTTAGAAACATAAAGAATAAATAAACGTAACTTAAAAATTCTAAAGATCGTCTACTACTAAAAGAGTGTTAGGCACACTGACTATGTCTAAGAAAAAAAGCAAGGCATAATTGCAGAGGGAGTTCTAATTCTATTAAACTCGATGTCTTCACTAGGACAATTAACCTTGTCAACACTCATCAGAGTGCCTGCAAAGTGGAGGAAGGTGGTTAATGACAGGCCACGGTGATCAAAATGTGGGCCACCTCCATCCACTTAATGGTACGGCTTCCTGTCATGGTAGGGAAAAGTGTGAATTGCCAGATATTAGGAAGGTTTGAGCAGTAAATCCCTTAAAGTGGAAATCTAATGCTACTGTTTGTGTTCAAGTTACATCAAAGACTTTACAAAACAAATAGAATTATCTCCCTGCTTACATAAAAGATACTCCACCTTGGAAATTTGTCATTGGCTCATTATATATACAAACCCAGTAAATGCATTTTGTGCACATACATATCAGATATTAATGCATAGGTCTTAATTAATTATTAACCAATATCAAAGCACTTTTACTAAGTGAATAATTAGTTTCTGCCACTTGCCTTTAATTTTCCTGTGTCCTTTCCACTTCACAGTCATTTTAAAATGTTATTTGTGTTCAGTAGTTTCAAAGTTTGTTCTTAGTGACTTTCATCTTTGATAAAATTATATGGGTTTGGGCTCTATCAATTTAATTGATTCCAGAGCCTAATATTTTAAATCTCTATGCAAATCTACCTATACAAGCTTGCCTTGTATATGCGTATTGTGTATAGAATATATGTATGTTTGTATGTCTCAATATACTTGCTGTAGTTGTGAATTATTGTACTGATGGCCACTGTCCTTCAGGCTGAAACAAAGTGGCCTTGTATAAAAAATCACACAGATAACTGAGATACATGGATAACACAAAGTTAACGTTTATATCTACTATGAGAGGACATGAAGAACCAAGGTTGCAATTTAAAGCCTCGTGTATCTTTCAAAGTGAGAAATAGATATGGAATTTTACCGAAGCAGGCAGAGCTTCCAAATTGAAGAAAATGAACTGCTAGGCCTATCTGCAGATTTGTTTTTCAGTGTGTGTGTGTGTGTGTGTGTGTGTGTGTGTGTGCACGTGCGTGTGCATGTGTATACCAGAATCTTCTTCTTTGCCACTTAAACAACATATTATCTTTGCCTAAAATGTACTTTTCATATACGTAGTAGTCATTTCTTGTATATATTTCTTATGTTTGTACTGTGGATCTCAGTCTTGAAATGTATTTGTGAACTGCAAATGCATGTTGCCCAGTGAAATAAAAAAGCAGTCAAACAGAAGGAAGGAAGGAAGGAAGGACTGATTTTAGCAATGGCAGCTTTGGATTAAATTTAAATATTATCAGTTCCTCATCATTATATGGATAAAGCAAATGTATTATAATATATTTTATAGTGGTGTTGTTCTATTCATACTTTCACATCTTCATTTTCCTGTTCTGTTTTTCTCCTTATCTCCAATATTGTTCAAATCTCATAAAGATTTCATGTGGTAGTATTTAGTCTTTATAGCAGATGGTTACTTAAAACCAACCCAAGGTGAATAAGAATGCACATTGAATGTGGGTGTTCATTAGTGTGCGATATTACCTCTGACTTCTGCTGTGATTTGAATGAATTAATATGCAGCTGCTTCTGCCTCTGTGTCTGACATATCATGGACAGGTGGTATTTGGCAATTAATTTAGCATTTGTGATTTGGACACATACAATGCTGTAGACATAAAAAGACTTATGTGTATCGATTGACAATATAACTGTTACTCTTGAGAAACTCAGAATATGAACAGGAAAAAAATAATATGTAGCCTAATAAGTAAATTCATTGTGTGTGTACTATAAAAAAATAAAGAAAGATGACATTCACTGGGGCTACCAACTGCATTCGTTGATAACGTGAACCAGACCACTTTAATCCTCAAATCTCAACAGTGTCTCATGTGATTATTTATAGTTAGAGTCCAAAAGACCTCACTGTGGCACACAGAGTACTCCATAATTTTCTCCATTCAGTTTTATCATTCTGATCATCTATCCATTTTTTTCTGCTCATGTGAATCTCACGTGTTGATATTTCCAAGGAACTATACATCTTCCCTTTCCTCAGGCTCTATATCAATTATGCCTCTTCTGGGTGTACCCATCTTTGTGTGGTGATTTTACTAGCAGAGTCAAAACACAAGCTAGTTTAATTTTTATTTTATATTACTTCTTTTATTATTTTAAAATTTTCTCTTCAAGATAGGGTTTCTCTGAGTAACAGTAACAGTAACTCTCCTGGAACTAGCTCTTGTAGACCAGGCTGGCCTCGAACTCAGAGAGTTCTGCCTGCCTTTGTCTCCCAAGTGCTGGGATTAAAAGCACACATCACCACTGCCTGGCTTAATTTTTATTTTAATTTATGGTCTTGAGCAGAAGTTCTTATGAGACAGAGCTTCACATGATATCATTTGGAATGTTGCTAGAATAAAAATTATTGTTACTTCAGTGGAGGTAAAGATGAAGAAAGGCAGAAATAGTAACATTCCTGGTGTATATTACAGAATCTAGCAAGCAAATTCTGATATAAGATCTATGTTTATGCAATAGATATACTAAGACGAAAGGAAAGAGGAATGGGAGATAATGGTTTAATCTTGTGAGTGAAGAAGATAAAGTATATATATAAGGATAAAGGATATCAACAAGTCCAGGGTGAGAAGTTCTATGATTCAGGAGTTCTAGGAATAGAGAATTCGGAAAGACTATTAGGTGAGTTGTAGAGGATTATCAGAGAGAGTCATGGTCATGGATCATGAAAATTTACCAATAAATCAAAGACTACAGAAAAGGAAAGAGGAGGTGACCCAGAAGCATACATCTTGGGGTAGATATGAATGAAACATGTTTATGCTTTGTAGAGGTCTTGCCTACAGAATCACAGAAGATAAAAAAGTCTCCAATTAAATATCAGTATCCCGCGGGGACACTTCACAGATAAGGGGCTAAAGTCACATGAAAGATGAAAAAAAAACTGTTCTTAAAGGGCATTTATGGAATAGTTAGATAATTCTGTGTGATATTATAGGCATACATATTTGTTTCTTTGTATGTGGTGTTTAGCTAATAAATTCTTTTTCCAAGCAAGCCCTATAAGCGCTAAAGTTACTCTGTCTGGTAAACCCCTTAGAAATATTATCTGACCTACCATGTCTCGTAGAAGTCATAAGACCTCATTATTCTACAATTAATACCCTGCTCATTTTTTTTTCTAAAAAAGTTCAAACCCAACTCTTTCTAGACATGAGGGTCCTGAGTAGACAGACTCTACTGTTTTGATGTTTGTTTCCTTGTTTGTTGGTTTGATTTTCTGTCTACTAGCAAACATGGTGGAGCAAAGAAGTCTCCCTGAAAACTCAAGAGGACAGAGTTTGAAAAGCTCATAGTAATCAAATTCCTGCTCCTCCTTCTCATCGTAATAGATTGCTCTGGATAAAAATGGGTGTGATCTTCCAAAAAAAATGACACCAGACTCCAAAATATTTTATCAAGACAAAAAGTTCTGCTTCAACAGAAGGATGCACAGGTACCTTTCTGAAAACAAATTTGAATTTGTACTGTCAAGGGTTCTATGCCTCACTATGAGTAGTTAAACCTTGGCCTCAAATTATTCCGTTGTTGGCTAATTCAAAATGGAACAGCTAAGAAACAAAGGTATTATATTTGGGGACAGGATGTAACCTTGAACATATATTTTGATTTTATAAAAATGTCAACTTGGAGGATATTTGAAAGATGGGGTCCTTACAAATTTCTTTAAAAATATAGAGCACATTTTATCACATTTCCCACACACAGGAGCTAAACATTCTTGCTGTTACCTCACTCCATGCATTTCTTCACCTATTTCCTTTGTTAACACCTTTGTAATAAACTCACAAATGCAAACATAAGTATTTCCACAAGTTTTGAGAGTCACTGAAGAAAACAGTGTTTCCAGTTATGTTTTTAAGGGAACTCTGAATTATATAGCACATGCAGATGTATTAATTATATTTCCATTTCACTTCTAAAGTATTTGTGTATATGTGTATATGTCTATGTGTGTCTGTGACTGGGAGAGAGATTCAATCTTAGGGATGACCTTGACCTGTGGCATCTGATTGTCAATAGGTAATATTGATAGACCTGAATTTGGACTAGAGGATATTGAACATGCACCACTCCTGCAGAACTCTGCTTCTTAATTGTAGGGAGAAAACCCTGTATTATTTAAGAACGTTTTTATGATGCAGGTGGTTTGTTTCAATAGCTACAAAACAAATTCCTCCATTTATGGACTAGCTCTAAAAGTGTTTCCATTCTAGGCTCAGATGGATTGTCTAGAACAACAAATATCACCCAGAAAAAGCCTAGAGTATTTTGGAGGTTGCACGAAGATACATTAAGGAACCTTCACATTTTATACTAATTCTCTTACATGGAGATTCTTAATTTTCAGAGGAGAAACGTGTGAGGAACACCATGACCAACAGTTTGTAATTTTTTTTATTTCATTTTACATACCAACACCAGTTCCCCTCCCTCCCTTTATCTGCCCCTTGCCACCCCCCAACCTACTTCTCAAAGCAGGTAAGACCCTCCTAGGGGAGTCAAAAAAGTCTGGCATACCAAATTGAGGCAAGATCAAGACCTTCCCCTTGTATGAAGACTCAGCAAGGTATCCAACCATAGGGAATGGACTCCAAAAAGCCAGTTCATGCACCTGAGATAAGTCCTGGTCCCACTTCCAGCCTTCTCTCCTCAACCGATCAAGCCACATTACTGTCACCACACTTAGAAGGTCTAGTTCTGTCTCTTTCAGGCTCCTCAGCTATCAGTCCAGAGTTTGTGTGCTTCTACTAGGTCGGGTCAGCTGTCTCGGTGTTTTCCCACATAATGACATTGACCCTCCTTTCTGTTGTGACCTTTCCCTCCTCTCTGAACTCCAGGAGCTCAGCCCAGTGCTTGACTGTGGGTCACTGTATCTGCTTCCTTCAGTTATTGAATGTAGGTTCTATGGCGACAATTAGGGTAGTCACTAATCTGACTATAGGTGAAGGCCCATTCAGGCTCCCTTTCCACTATCGTTAGGAGTCCTAGCCAGGTCATCCTTGCGGATTCCTGGGAATTTGCCAACCACCAGGTTTCTTTCTAACCCAATAATGGCTCTCTCCATCAAGATGTCTCTTTCATTGGTCTCTCACTCCATTTCTTCCCCAATTCACCCTTTCTGGGTCCCTCGTGTTCCCATCCCCCATCCTCTCCCTTCTATCCCCACTCCCAATTTACTCAGGAGATCTTAACTATTTTTCCCCTTCCTAGGACTCTTCTGGTGTGTCCTTCTTAGGGGCCTCCTTTTTTTTTTAACTTAGCATCTATGGGGTTGTGGATTCTAGCCTGGTTATTCATTATTTATGTCTGATACCCACTTATGAGTGAGTACATATCATGTTTGTTTTTCTGGGTCTTGGATACTTCACTCAGGATGTTTTTTTCTAGTTCCATCCATTTGCTTGCAAATTTCAAGATGTCATTGCTTTTTACTGCTGAGAAATAGTTCATTGTGTAAATGTACCACATTTTCTTCATCCATTCTTCAGTTGAGGGGCATCTAGGTTGTTTCCATGTTCCAGCATTTACAAATAATGCTGCTATGAGCATAGCTGAGCAAATATCCTTGTGCTGTGATTGTACATCCTTTTGGTATATGCCCAAGAGTGGTATTGCTGAGTCTTGAGGTAGATTGATTCCCACTTTTCTGAGAAACTGCCATACTAATTTCGACAGTGGCTGTACAAGTTTGCAGTCCCCCCAGCAATGGAGGAGTATTTCCCTTACTCTGCATTCCATCCAGTATGAACTGTCAACGGTGCTTTTGATCTGAGCCATTCTGATAGGTGCAAAATGGTGTCTCAGCATTTTTTAAATTTTTTGATTTACATTTTCCTGATGAATAAGGATGTTGAGTATTTTCTTAAACATCTCTCAGCCATTTGAGTTTCTTCTTTTGAGAATTCTTGCTTAGATCTGAACACCATGTTTAAAATGTTTGTTGTTGTTTTGTGTCTAGCTTCTTGAGTTCTTTATATATTTTGGAGATCAGTCCTCTATCATATGCTTGATTGGTAAACATTTTTTCCTATTCTATGGCTGTTGTTCTGTCTTATTGACCATGTCCTTTGCAGTATAGAAGCTTCCAAGTTTCAGGAGGTTTCATTTATTTATTGTTGATCTCAGTGTCTGTGCTACTGGTGTTATATTTAGGAAGTGATTTCCTACGCCAGTACATTGAGGGCTTTCTCCCATTTTCTCTTCTGTCAGGTTCTATGTAACTGGATTTATGTTGGGTGTCTTTTATCTATTCACACTTTAGTTTTGTGCATGGGGATAGATATGAATCTATTTGCATTCTTCTACATGTCAATATTCAGTTATGCCAGCACCATTTGCTGAAGATGCTTTCTTTTTTCCAGTGTATAGTTTTAGCTTCTTTGTCAAAATTAGATGTTCATTGGTTGGTGGAAAAATCTAATATCAGGGTCTTAGATTTGATTTCATTGATCTACATGTCTGTTTTTATGCCAAATCAAGCTTTTGATTTTTTATTACTATAGCTGTGTAGTAGATCTTGAAATCAGGGTTGGCGATGCCTCTGGAAGTTCCTTTATTGTACAGGATTGTTTTGGTTATCCTGGGTTTTTAATACTCAGGAACCTGTGAAATTAAAGGCTCTAAGACCTTTATGAGTAAAGATCTCGTAAATTCCCACAGAGAGACAATCTACCTTGTTGTTCAGTTTGATTAACAGACATAGATTAAGATACAAACTCAAGAGCTAGGTGGAAAATTTTGTGTATCCAATTCTTAGACCTTTAAATGCTTGCGTGTATATTTGTAATCTCACACAGTATATGACAAGAAGCAATGGGAATGTAAGAAGACCTAAAAATGGGGACTTATGTTAGATACAGTATCATAAATATTTGAGTTTCTTTTAAGGGTGAGGCCTCCTAGTCTTCCCTGTTCAACTTAGCACTTCTTCTGGTATTGTTGTAAACTTATGCTTAAGCAGTCATGATGGTGAGATAACCATTTGTTTGGTTTTGCGATTGTATTTTTAATTACAACATATCTCTCTTCCCTTTCCTTCCTCAAAAGCCTACCATATACACTTCTCTGCTCCCTTTCATATTCATGGCCCCTTTTCTCATAATTCAGTAAGACTTTGTGAATGTAGCTTCCGACATTAGGAGGGCTATATGGAAGGATTTAGAAAAAGATAAAGGAAGGGGAAATGATGCCATTATTTCATAATCTCAAAAATAAAAAGCAATAAAAATTTTCACCTAAACCCAAGTAGAACTCAGCTATAGTCAGGCGGAGGGGTGGGCAGGCCAAAGATAGAGTGGGCCAGCTTCACATTCTCAAATTGCCTCAAATACGACCTGAATGAAGATAATCAGGGTTCCTTTCTATCACCCACCACACAAAAGGCAAACCTTCTCTGGTGGAAGATTGTATCATTTTTTTCTTTCTGCCCTTTTCCCAAACCCATGGAAGCATCCTATGAATAATCACCCGGCGAACTTTCTCTGCTTCTTAATGTGGAGAACCGCTGGAGGATCTGCCTTACTGATGAGACTAGCTGGATAACCTACAAAATCAAGTTTATAAATCCCAGCAGAGAGCTTGGAATGTGAGGAAATCAAATGAACTGAAATTGAGAGACTTTTCGGCTCATCCTACCAAAGAACAAACTTATGGCTCCTGCTACTCTGTATGGAACAATGGGAGAAAAGAGAAAGAGAGAGAGAGAGAGAGAGAGAGAGAGAGAGAGAGAGAGAGAGANGAGAGCACTGACCACTGGTATAGATGGAATGGAGCAGAGAGATTGAATTAAATGAATGTAAAATTTAAGGGTGGACTGACATGCGCATTTAGAACTCCTGGGAGGCTCAGTCAGAAGAGAAAATGTGCACAGAGCTGCTAACGTCTGTCTCTATGTGCTTCCCAGAAAGGAGTGAGAAAGATACTCAGTTTCAGGCATGGATTGGGTTTAAGACTGCATTTGCCTACCTTAACAACACTGTGGAGTCTCAAGACTTTATTCTAGGAACCCTCTGCCTCTCCCATGCTACAAGTTCGGGCATTCCTCTGGTTTCTTCAGTGTTTCTTGATCTGTCATTCATGGCCAGACACTGAGTTGATCATAAACCACTCATACATTGTGTGGAGAGGTTCATGATCCCACCCTTTAATTATCTGAAAACTAAAATGATATTCTTAGAGAAAATAATATTTTAATTTTCTTATAACTGCAAGCATTTTCAAGTGGTAATTATGAAAGCCGTGCAAATATAAGACACAGAGAAACAAATTGTTCCTAAATTATAAAACTCTTTATGTGTAGTTTCTCTACACTTAAATTTTTTTGGAAAAAAAATACACAGTAGGTACTTTCTTCATAAAAGAGTTCCAGATCAAAACCAGGGAAAAGTTATTAAAGTGATAAAATTAACGGTCAGCTAGGGGAAATAATCATCATTGCAAAATATTAATGCCATAATACACATTTAATCACAAAACTACCCAGTCTTCCTCACCTCTGGTAAATACCTTCATCTTAAAGTGAATAAAACAATTTAATTGAAAGAACTATTGGCATTTATATGCTTGGTGGGCTCTTTTCTCTCCCTTTTATGAACTAATGCAGAATTTGGGTCAAACTAGTCTTTATCTTTTCGATTTGCACAGGTTATTCTGCATATCCCTAGTAAAAAATACACGCCAGAGCTAAGTGAAAGGGAGGGAGGGGGAACGCTGCTGAATGTCTCATGATCAGCATTTCTAGCTTTTCCTGCATGTAAATACAAATGACACCCTGTCTGTGATTATGGATGATGGGTCCTACACACTTGAGCAGCCTTGGCTTCTTCATGCTAATTTCTGCCCTGTGTTAAATCCCATAAATGTCACATCTGCTGCAGTCCTTTCCCCTAGTCTAGCATCTGTTTTCCGTGGAACTGAAAGATCATTGTTATCAAATGACAGAAATGCATGTGTAAGGAAGGAATTTGGAAACCACAAGCCCTTCAAGTAACAGATAAGGGTATCTATCCATTAAAACAGAGGAGAACTTGGTTTCAGACTTAGCAACTTTTAAAACGTGGTGTCACTATGTAGCACTCAATGACTTGGGATTTAATTAGGAGACCAGGCTCACAATGCAAATTTAAACAATGAAGAATTCCTAGGTGCAAAGGAGCATTGTGTGTTCCCCGTGTGCTTGTCCAAGGAGTCTGGGCATTCTTTTGGTCAGCCTAGAGTAAAAGAATTTAAAAACTGATTTGATTGGAAGCTTGAGATCATTTTATATTAGCTTAAAAATAAAAGCAAGAAAAACAAGCACACAAACAAAAGCACCGCTAAATTAGACTAGGTGTGAATCTAGGCAGCTTCCTGGAGGAGGGAGATAGAGAGAAGAGGGAGACAGAAAGCCATGCCACTCACTGTAAGTTGGCATGGAGGTTGGTCACATGATGATCACTGCCACATGGATGGAAGGGGATCCCTGCAGAAAGAGTGAAGCTCAAAGTGTTCGGGAAGGCATACTTTGACAAAAGATAGGAGGAAAAATGAAGATCATGGTTTTCGAGTGGTTTAAAGAGGGGGGCAGGCTTAAGAGCTCTGTGTGTGCATGACTGCAATCCTTTCAGAAACTGCACCCAAGCATCGGGATTCTGGGAGAAATAAGCATTTTATTTCATTGAAGAGATAGTTATTAATCCTCTCTCCTTAGGAAAGTTCAGAATGGTTCTGAGCCACCGAGGGATGGTTTTACTTCAGGCAATTGACCAGTTAAACTAGAATATCAAGTCTCCATCTAGGTCAAAGATTTATTCTTTTAACCAGAAGTTTGTCCTTAGTGGGCCTTCTACTTGGTGACAAAAGCCTAAGGCCTGCTTCATAGGAAACACTCAAGGACGAGGTGGACTTAGCCCTTTCAAAGACTAAGGAAGTCACTGTCATCATCTTGCAATATTGACATTCTAACTGAAAGGTCAGCAAGGTCTTTTCCACACATTCATCTAAATGTAATCCATAAACAAAACAGTACATATCTAAGCTGCATAAACTAATAATTTTATATGCTTACACAATGCCAAATAATTGACCCAGTCAAGTTCATTAGCACATTTGTCAACTCACAAACTGATCATGTTTAAAATGAAAAATCTTAAAATCTATTATTTCAGTACTTTTAAACTAAACAATTCAAAATGTCAAATACTCATAGTCTAGACAGTGGTTCATGTTAGACCCTCAGAAATCTTTGATCATAGAACTGTTAGTTTGTTCCGTTGAGCACGTTTTAAACAAACAGTACATGGTTTTCTGCAGTAGATATGTAAAAGATCGTCCTAGGATGTCTGCAGTAGATATGTAAAAGATCGTCCTGGGATGAATGTTAGCAAACTTTGGTCCCTCCTGTCAGTTCTGCAGGGTTCTGCTCAGAAGATAAAGCAAGGATATTCTGCCACCAATCGACTATGTGGGACTAGACTGAACCCTGAACTCAGGAAATGAACAGCCCCAGATTTTTCTCTAAATAAGACCATTCTATTTAATTTCCTTTCCTTAAATGCAAACCTTTCCTCCCCCCCACACACACTGTGTCACCTTTCCTAGCCCAATAAATAGGGATATTTTACAATCAGGAAGGAGATGATCAAGCAATTAGCACGTTGAGCTGTCATTAGGTGCTGACACTGCTGCTTCCTGTTACTCCGCAATTCCCAGCTCTGTGGATGAAATAGCTGGAAACAATCACTGCAAAAGAGAACCCTAAGTAAAATCAGATATAAGCAGCTCAAATCCTGAGCAGCTCTGAGCCTTCATGAATAATTCTTGAGCAGTGGTATGAATACTGCTCGCTCAACTCGCAGGCTCTTTCAAGTTGTTAGTTTCATGTTTTATTTAAGCCCAACATAAATGTTAACGCAGTCTTCATCAGATTCCTTTTATCTAACTTCGAAGACTGATGTGTTGATGTTGTAATGTGGGAAGAGGGCCTTAGGGAGAGACGTTAAATGCCCATCCAGTTATTCTGTGAGGAGTCATAGAGAAATTTCTTTTCCAGGAACTCAGTTGTAAGTTTTTAATTTTTTTTTTTATTTTTATGCTTTGGTCTCAGAATGCTACCTTGGCATACACATCTGCTGATTATTGTTAAATGGTTTTCAAATGTTCCAATTTGATTTCTTAGTACGTTTTGTAGAGGGAGAAGCCATGAAACACTGGACGCAATTATTCTCTGAAAAGATTTTGCAGCAAGTGTTAGTCAAAGAGATGCCGTTCAAAGCTCGCCATTTAAGTGTCTTCATTGAGAAAGAAGAGTACACTATAATGCTATCGTCTTCATTATGATTTTTTGCTATTATGTGTAGAATATTCCACAACAGTTATGATTATTTTATGATTCAATTAATCAATACTCAAAAGATATTTAAGTCTTAGTGTCATGCATAAATTGGATCTCATGTCAGTTGTAAATCAGTTGTTTATTACTGGTAGCTGCTTTGAGGTAAAGTATTCCATTTGGTAATGAGGGTATCTAGTTACTCAAATACTGTACTGCCTTTGCATTTAAAGATTATAGAGAAACACAAGGTAAAAGAGAAAAATAAAAACAAAGGTAGTTCATGGTATCTACTTGGATAAGGCACTCCAAAACATACAGCTTAATTAATGGAAAGACATTTCAGACTTTTAAATATGGCTTAAACAAAATCCAAAAAAAAACCCCACAAAACCCAATGATGGAATACTTACTAATATAGCATTAACTTTAATTATCATATTGGATAATTCAATTTCTCAAGATGTTCTAGGCTTGATATATGTCCTAACTTATTATATANTATATATATTACCTTAGGGAAACGTTAAAAACTTTCCAAAGGACACAGATTACTGTATAGAACACGTGGGATTTTTATTAGGAAAATAGTCATTTCCTAAATATGCTCTATATATGGTGAGGGGATTTTTCTTATAGACCAAATAGCTACCTGTCAGAAGACGTGGCTTTATAATTTTGTGTCTAAGAAATCCCTTCGTCTAGCAGCATTTGTTTTCTAGGGTTATTTACTTTGATCCATCACATGCATTTCAACTATGGCCAAATGCTTACTTCCCTGTACCATGACTTACAGTGTGGTTTTCATTTGACTGAACTTTACAAGACTGCAGAAGGATTTGAAATCCAATATGTCAAAGCAGGCCATCTGTCTATGTGTTCTGAAGCCAGGAAGACTGAACGCTTTATGTTGCTTTAATTTATTTCATGAGAATTGGCCAGTGTCTTATGGCTATTCACTGTTAGAAGCTAAATTAATTTACTATACATGGTAAATATATAATACACATATATTTACCATATATGTATATTTTACTTATGTATAATAAATTCATTTATCAACCCAGTGTTCTGCATCTAGATTCAAAGTAATATATCATTTTTTATTATTGAAATGACTGTACTTACAATATTAGTTAATAATATCTATTGAGAACAAGGTTGTTCTGAAAATGTTAAACGCATCTTTTCCATACAATCTCCATAACAATTCTTCATATTTGGAAATACTATCATTGACATTTCCTAAACTTGAGCAAAGAAAAAAATATTACAGGAACAGACATTAAGTGACCCATCATTCCATTGAAAAGAATATAAGCCTTACATTGAAATGAGGAATATTGGACTCGACTGCAGCTCTTAGGACTTAAGAACTTAAGCTTACCGTGCCGCAAAGAACTACAAAAACTAGTCAAAAAGGGTTGAGATAGTCAAAACCATTTGTAGTAAGTCTATTATCATCTCTAAACTTCTGGGGAAAAATAACATTTTCTTTACTTGAAACAAGAGTCATCTAGCTCATAGCACAAAACAAAACAAAACGAAAGAGTTGACCCTGAAGGACATGAGAGATTTTTCCTTTATTGTTTCTCCCTTGTGCTATATGGACAGCAGAAATTCCTTCGACCCTTTGGACTGCAGTGTTCTCATCTTTATAAATGAACAGAGAAGACTAAATTATGTTTATTTCCCTTCCAACTCTGACCTTCCACGTCTAGCCAAACCATATCTATTGTATGTATGGAGGGGAAAGATATAAAAAATAAAATAAATGTTTGTAAACATGCTTGGAGTTTTGCTAACCTTGTACTTTGAATAGCCTCTCAAGCATATTGTCTTCATCATGAAATTCCCATTCATTCCTGCCTGGTGCACATGAATTTGAAGAAAAATAGGAAAAAAAAACTTTCTTTAACTCTTCTACTTCACCACATGGCTCCTGGGCTCAGAGAAAGGGGTTATAGGCATTTAACAAATAAAATACTATTTGAACTTAGTGACCTTGTCTTGAGCACTTTATTTTCTATCTTCAGTTTCAATATTCATTGGTAACATGGTGACGAAAGAAATTTCAATGGCTTTAAGAAATGGAACACTATTCAAGTTCCTACAATGGTGTTTGGGCTTACATCTACCATATAGCAAAGATATTAGATGCTCAAGTATAGAGGGCTGGTTTCACATGATCATGAAAAGTGCTGGGACTTTTCATGTGAATAGGCCGTTCCGAGGCAGGCTCATTTTTAAAAATAACAATAAAGGCAGAATGTACCTCCTCATCCCAAGCTGGAACGCCATTATGTATCAAATAAATTATTTGGGGCTGGTATAGAGCATGACATACTAAATGTTCTGACCGTTGTAGCATATGCATAGATAATATATGGCTCATGCAACTTTCATAACCCTCTCTGCTGATTCTCTTCTAATATCTCTCTAAAGACATTTGTGGTATCATCCTTCATTTATTTTGCATGCTGCTTTCACCCATTGTGGATAAACATGAATAAAAAATTCTGGAGTTATGAATAGTTATCTTTGTTGAAGCTTGGTGAGGTTTTAATAAAATATACATGACACCAGTGTCTGGATATGTATTTGTGAGTCATACAGCAGTGAAGAAATCTAGAAATAATTATTAGCTTTTTTATGATGATGGAGGAATTAGCACTTCAGAAATAAGCAATGTAAAGTAGCATGGACAGAATCTCCTATTTGCCCTTGAACCAGTTCATGTGAATGCAAATAAGTAACACATCCATTTCTAATTTAGTGTTTAGTGTTAGGAATGCAGGAGGAAAAATAAAACCTGAAGATTTATTTAAATCTAGAGGGAAAGTCTTCAGCTTAGTTAATGCATGTTTATGCCACCTGGAAACAAAGGGTTCCATAAAGAAAGTCTAGACATCGCATAACAGAGGGATTCCTTCCTCTTCCCTGATCCTTTTTATAACTGTGTTTCATAGCTATGCATATAAAATGAAACTTTTCATATATCAAGAGTTAAGTTCTTTGCAGTTACTTTTGTCTGTGTCAGCTTTGTGCATTTATGAAATATGTTAGGTTCATTTACAAAGCCGATAATTTATTCCTGTACATTTCTAGAGTCTCCTATACTAACTGCAAGGTGCTGGCATTTGGTATGTATTTTCTTATTGAATACTGACATGACAGAAGGCAAGAGAAAGCAAATCCCTTGTCCTTACATACCAGAAGAGCTGTCCAGGGTGAACATACTTTTGAGATGCTTTTTTTTTCCTATAACAACATTAATCTATTTATAAAGGGAGAGCCCTCATGACCTAATAACCACCTCTGAAAGGCTATACTTCCCAATACTGTTGCTGTAGGGATTGAGTCAGGGAGGGATAAAACCATCCAAACCGTATCAGTAGATTACGCATGTCTGCAATTTAGATTACTTGAATTTGTGAAACTAAGTGAAATACATACTTATAATGTTTGACTTCAGAAAAGCACATGTTTTTCACTGTATCAGTCATTTTTAGTTTGATGAAAGATGAAGACATCGGAATATGAGGCCATGCTTACAACACTTAGCTGGCAAAGAGTATCTCCAAACCTTAGTAGAGGGAAAAGGATAATTATGGAACAAAATAGGGAGATACGTGTATTGCCATATTAGCAGTGGTGGCTTCTGGTTGATCAGTACTTCTTCACACTTGAAATGTTCCTGATATAAAAACTCAACTCAGAATTTGAGGAATGTATTTAATAGCAAGGTGATGGAATTAATTATGTCTCTGTTATCAATAAGTATACTTTATTTTTTACTACTGAATTTCCAACTTTTGGCAATGCCAGATTATACCATATGATACTCCTTTACACAACATAAAAATATTTTAATGTACCAGATCCTAAGGAAGGCATATGTATAAATGCACTCTAATCTGCAGGTATTTCTGCAAAGCGGATATTATTATTATTTTGTACAGTGTGTTAATTTTTTATCTGTTTGTTTGGTTTCTACTCTGTAAGCAAGAGAACAATCAGACACATCACAACCCACATTGTCAATAACTACCTTTTTCCCTTTGCTTGAAGAAGATCTAAATCATAGTGTTCTCCATACACCCTTCTCTGTCTGTCCCCTGTGTGGAGTATGACCCAAACTATTACATTTACTTCATATCTATTTCCGTTATACGTGAAGCTTTCTCAAGTAACTTGGGATGTAAGTTTGTCTATCTGTTTAAAAGCAATTTTATACTGAAATGGATGAAGCCAGGCAGTTATATGGCTACAGCAAACAGTATGTGATTTACCAATGCTCAATATCTGGAGCTTGTTTCTTGTCAGATGATGGAATATATTTAAATCAGTGCATTCATTTTATTAGTAAGAAAATTCTTTCTTTCATTACTTTGATACTTTGCTTCTATGTTGGTTTGGAATCACAGAAAACTCGTATGGGAGAAACACTTCATCTATTGTAAACATTTAAATGCTCTAGCCATGACTCATACAAGACACGATCCTCTCAGAATGCCTAACTTGAACATGAGCACACCTGAGTTATTTTATTGATTCCTCATAAATAGTGAATGGTGTTTACTTACTAGCTCTATTTTTAGCAGTCAAGATAAAGCAACAGTTAACAGTATGGACGCCAAGGTTGAAATGACTTATCTGTACTCTGGCTGCACCATTACCAGTGTATTTTTATGACCTTGGTAAGATGACATGTACCCTTACTGCTACCATGTTTAATGAAGCACTCACCTTGTACAATTGCCTCTAGAACTATAGTTACATAAATATTTGGCACATCTTAAATACTGTGGTATTTCTTGTTCACATGTTAATTATTATTCTTGCTTGTATTTGTACATTTTTAGCCTTCAGAGAAATTTTCCAAAGTGATAATTATCTGCATTCTGCACATTTATGGATCACACGATACTAATTTAATATAGGTACAGAGACAATTCTTACCAAATCTAGGGAATTATGCATCCATGTCTTTTTTATTACTAGAGACTTTGAGTTTCATTCCTTATTAATTCATAAGATATACAATACTTTTCCATATAATATAGTCACTTTGTTTGGCTGTGATACTTTTCTTAACTGCAGAAACATAAAAATAAAGTAAACAAATTGCAAGAATGTAATGCCTTCTCTGAGCTTTCTTAAAGTCAATCTGATCATGAAGAATAACATTTCCTTGAAAGATAAAGCAAAGATTGAACTGGCTATGACCTCTGGTGCACAGCACTCTCTATCACACAGTGAGGTCATTTAATCCATTGCACTGCAGTTTCCAGGCTGTCTTCTGTTCAGTTCTGAGTCCACTCAGAGTTTGAATCATAGCTTCTTCCATGCTTGAAACTCAGTACATCACAGATTCCTAAAAATATCCCATAAAATATAATCACTTTAAGGAATGAAGTCAGGGATAATTAGAGGAGGGTAGTACAAGTAGCTTGGTCGCTTTCTCTGACTATGGTTCTTTAATTAATGTAACTTAATGCACCTTCAGTAAATCTTTAAGCACATGACACCGATGACAACTAAAACAGTAAATTATATTGCCATCTTCTGATACAAAGATAAGTCATTTTATATCTCAATTAGAATACCTTTATTGTAAAACTGCACTCATATGAGATCATTTCTGATTAAGAGGGATTAATAGTGACTAGCTGAGACTAAAAAGGAGAGAAATGCCTCCCAGGGAACTTAAGTAACTTGAATGCAGTGGGCTTTACTGAATGATAACTGCAACAGATACCCTGGTTCATTCCCCTAAGTGAAGTTCAATTTAACACATACTGAAATGTGATGAATCCTCCACTCAAAGACTGTAACATAAACGCATCTATCTTTACTGAAGGAAAAACTAAACAAAGTCACTTGATGATGTTACTGTGCTATTATATTTTTCCCCTAAAGTGAGATTGTAAGAGGATGAGAAACTAAGAGGGGGAGAGTGAGCAAGCATCTGAATGCGGGAACTTGCCCTGATACATTGCTGTGTCCTAATGTTCTACAACGTATTTGTAAGGAGTTCTGTTGTTGTGATAAAATATAGCAACTGAAAACAGCTTGGGAAAGAGATAGTGTAACCTGGCTTACAACTCCATGCAACTCTCTACCATTGAAGAAAGCCAGGGCGGGAACCAACGTCACTCACTTGGAATCAGGAACTGAAGCAGAAATTGGGGAAGAATGTTGCTTACTGGCCAGTTCATCATGAATTATATAGTCTGTTTCTTTATATACCCTAGAATCATCTGCACATGGGTGATACCTCCCATAATTGTCAGCCCTTTATATCAATCACTAATCAAGAAAAGGCACTATACATGTGCCCATAGACCAATCTGGTGGAAATATTTTCTCAAGTGAGTTTTCCTCTTCCCAAATGACTCTAACTTACGTTTAGTTGACAAACATACTAACACAGCCTCCTTCCACTCCCAATTTTTGGTCAACAGAAACAAACCAAACACCTATGTTTGGTAGAATTAATACCACACCCAAATATCATGTGCCTATAGTTTCTGAGATTCAAAAAAAAATGTAAGAGCCTCATTCTAGAGCCCCAGTTAATGAATTGTGGTCTGAGGGGCTTTGTCCTCTAGAGTGCTTAGTCCTCCAGTAAAAACAGAGCAAATTTTCTCAGAACAGACTGCATGTAGAGAAAACGTGGTACTAAACCATAGAGGAGGCTGTGTGTCTCTAGAGGATTTCTGTTTTAGTGCAACATGAGCTATAAAATTTTAAAAATACACCTTTTTCTTTAGTTTAGATTTAGATTTCAGTGAGCTTGTCAGTGAAATTAGCCTGCAACAATCAATGCGACCAAAGTTCTTTGCATTATTGACCTTAAAGACTATAGGTATATTTAGTTTATCCTAAAAACTTTGTTATAAACAGAGTCATGGGATTTTTTTTGATCAGTAAAACCATGTTCAAACACAAAATGTGTGATTTGCGAAGCCCAGAATGAGCTAGTCCTTTCACCCATGCATCAGTAATATTTAAGAAATGGTCTTTGGATTGAAACAGAGATAAACAGTTTCTGAGAATCAAGGTACTTGGCCATTTTATCTTTCTTTACTGTAATTCAAACAGAAAATCTGATTATTTGTTCAAGTAATGAGTTACAAAAGCACAATGACTTTCAAATTTGACACAAATTCAGATTAAGAAATGTCAGGGTTCTCAAGGTTTCTATACATCGCACAGTATTTTTCTCCGGAACTCATCTGTTTGTGACTTAACTTCAAGAACTTAGGACCCTCTAAGGAAATATCAGAGGCACTCTGGTTCTCAACTTGTCAGTAGAGATACCTTTGGGTATCCGATATTTACACTATGATTCATAGAAGTAAGGAAATAAAATTTTGAAGTAACTATAAAATAATTTCATGCTTGGGAGTCATCATATCCTGGAGAACTAACTATATTAGAAGGTTGCAGCTTTAGAAAGGTTGAGAATGACTCTCCTAGACAGCTGGGAAGATAGTTCTCACATGATTTTGAGGCTGAGAAGTTTCAAAGAAGACTTTAGTAGATTTGACTTCATGGCTGAGACAAATTTTTCATCCAGCTTTGATTCAGATGGTAGAGGTTGCTAAGCAGGATCACAGGGCCACTTGAAAGACTGCTCATGGAGTTAGTGAGATCATAGGGTGTTATTTTAACATGTATTTTTAATTATTGTTGCCTTATTATCTTTATTTGTTTTTGTAATGCTAGGGAAGAAAACTAAGATCTCAGGGATCCTAGAAAATCACTCTACTATTGAGCCTCAGTTTCTCTCATGTATGTTTGTGTAACTAAGTGTGTGTATGTAAGTGTGTGTATCTATGTATGTGTGTGTTTATGTCCATATATATGTGGTTATTTGTGTCTCTGTGAGTATATGTGTATGTATGTGTGTGCATTTGTTTATGTCTATGTGTATGTATGTTTGTTTGTGTATGTATATTTGTATGTATGTTTATTTGTGTGTATAAGTGTATATGTGCTTGTGTGCGCATCTATATGTGTCTGTGTGAGTACCTCTGTTAGTATGTGTATTGTTTGCTTTGTCTTGGTTTTGTGACATTGATTTGCTAAGCTTGGCCTGGAATAATTCATTCTCTGGTACAGACATGTCCTGAACTTGTGATTTTTCTTCCTCACCTTCTTTAGTAGCCAACCTTAGAGTTTGCATTACTAACCTTGAATAAACACACACTTTTTTTTTTGAGGCCAGCCTGTCCTACAAAGGGAATACCAAGACAGTCTCTACACTGCTCACACCTCCCCCTCCACGGCTTACCCTTGCCTCTGGGGCCTGTTTGCTACCATGCCGGGAGATATGACTTGCCATTTGCTTCCCCAGTAATAACCTCTCCATGGTTGCTGCTCCTCATCGGCTAAAACAGTTTAGTCCTCCATATTTTAGACACTGCCACTGAGAAGTCACACAAAACTCTAGGTTTGCTTGTAATCTTCAATGTCATTCCTTCTTGAACATGCCTTCTATAAATACTGTGTACAAAAAGAAAATTTCATTGTATTTAATGTATGAGATTAGCTTGGTTGAAAAGTAAAAATGGTTAGGACTAAAGCAACACTTTGCTAACATTTTTTTTTAAATCTGGTCACACAGGCAATGTTTTAAGGTGTGATGAGGACTGGTGTTTCCTTGTGAACCATATGTGAATTTGCCAGCACATCCACTGCTGCTCTATTCCATGGGAATAAAGTTTATATCAGTCACAGTCTAGTCACACAGATCCTTAAAATACCTTGTGTCAATTTTGGAAAAGGTAAGATATTATTATACATGTTTAAGGAAAAACTGAAATGAAGTACATTCTTTGTAAAGCTATAAAATTTATAAGAATAACATCTCTGAACTTGATGAAGCATCAAAAGTAACAAACATGAATATATACATGTATGTATGCATATGTGGTAGATAGATGATATAAGCATAGATAAATATATATGGTAGATATATAGGTTATAGATAGATAGATAGATGATAGATAGATAGATGATAGATAGATACATGATAGATAGATAGATAGATAGATAGATTAAATGAATAAATAATAGGAAAGGAGAAAATAAGGAAAGAGAGTGAGAGAGGAAGAGAAACATAAATAGAGAAATGAAAAGGATAAAAAAGTAAGAATAAATATTTTTAATATCACAGTAATTCCTGCTCCCATTTTCTTCTTAATAAGTAGGAGAAGTAAATAATTATAAAATGTATCTATCAGATTTTTATAAATCATAAACTTCCTAAGGGAGTATTATTTAGAAAACTTTGATTATTTTTGTAGTATCTAATATCTATTTACACCTTTGTCAATCAGCAGCGATTGCTACATCATGCCCTCTGAATCATGTGAGCGCACTGCCTAAGCACCAGGATGAGGAAAACTGGGTTGTTGGTTTTCTCTCTTGCTCTCCATCAACACACCATGAAACAACAATGAAGGTTGAAAGTTGTTGTTGTTCATTTGCTACTCAGTGGACTGAGAATTTGTTAAAGTGAAAACTCCTAATCCTCCTGTTAGGAATAGGGGAGACGATGGAACCGTTCCTTGAGACTTCAAGGTAAACATCAGAATTGTTCTATTGTTAAAAAGCTAGGCCTGTTTTGCATTTCTCTGATGACTAAGGATGTTGAATGTTTCCTTAAGTGTCTTTCAG
>LOEQ01001817.1:25034-42735 GCA_001685075.1 Bramus lutescens
TTTTTTTTTTAAAGAGGGGGAAGTGGTGTGGGAGAGTTATATGTATTCTGTCAATCATTTTTTAAATAAACACTGATTGGCCAGGCAGGAAGTATAGGTGGAAAACCAGACAGGAAGTAGAAGTGATACAATGAGAACAGGAGAATTCTGGGAAGAAAGAAGCTGATTCCTCCCATTCCTGTGCAGACTACCGAAGAAGCAAGATGTGAACTGCCCTGCTGTGAAAGGTACTGAACCCTGTGGCTAGCCTAGATAAGAAAAACCAAGCCGGCCCTTCACTGTTACATTGGCCTGAAAGGAGAGTCACAGAATAAGTGTCCTTCTTGTGCCTCAATCTACCAACAGTGTATATTCTGAGAAATTTCTTGTTCATCTTTGGATCCAAAATGTCACGAGCAAACTCACTGCCTTACATTGGACTCTGTGTAGAGGGAACAGAAATAGTGGAAATTGATGGGAAAAGAATGAGATAAGAAAATCTTCCTTTCTGGGAAAATATGAAAAGAACTACTAAAAATCAAGGAAGAGAAAAATTCTATAATTAGCCAATTAAATGATTATTATGAGATATTTTGTAAAGCTTGCATTTTAGAAGATATCAAAAGATTCTACAGGTACTTGGTTAAGGTAAAAATATTTTCAGACTGTCTCACATACTGTAACTACATGAGCAGCCAGCCTAGACACAGACTGTAAAAATGGAAGGTCCCATACCTTGCAAACCTGAAGAAATTTTGTAACAGAGAAATTTGGACAGATTCTTTCCAAAGATGTTGTTTTGGGTAAGACTGTCTGTTTTGTACTTTGCCCTTTCAACCTGGATGTTTAATGGGGAAATGCAAAAGAGATTCAGAAATCTGATGTTTGCCAGATGAATTATGTAGATACTATATAAATAGAGTCTCTCTGATTGAAGGATCGCTGCTGAGCCCTCAGACTTGCACTGTACCTTTCCTCTCCTACTGATGCCACACCTCCTCTTTGGGACCTGAACTGCCCTGAAGAAGCTGAAACTTGGCAATAGGCTAATCAATTGAATGAACTATCAGTACCACTTCTTTACATGTAATAAGTTGAACAACACTTTTTGACTTTGCACACATTCTTACACTTACATAATTCGAAATGTCTGCATGAGTTGTGACACTATAAGCTGACCATTTCAGGTTAAAAAAAACCCTCACATTATAAATATGTCCTTTAAATTTAAATGACCCATATGTCTGTCAATGTCCTCTGGCTGTCCATGTATTTATCTCCAAAATTAAAAAATTTACATATGCCATCAGATTATTGCATTAATCAAATAGCAAAATATTATTCATATTTGAAGCACAAACCATAATTGCTAACTACTTATTAACATTGCCATTATTTAAGTCAAAGAAATTGATATTGCATATTAATTTGGCATAAAAAGGGCGATTTAAGTGATGAAAGGACCTATTTTCGAAAAGAAAATGTTGTTGTATAGATTAATGAAGTTATATGAGAGGTACTTTAGTCTCCTCAGAAGGATAGTAAAAGGAAAATACATGTCATTAACTAACTTAGTAACTGCTAAAACAGAACTTACATACCAATTACTATTTTAAAATGCTTGAGGAGCTTCAGGAATATAAATTTAGATCAGGTCATTATATATCAAACTTTCACTGGGATAAGTTTAGTGGAAAGGCTTCTTGTCCACTTTTAGAGTCAGATTCAAAGACCATAACTCCCAGACAATTCCCAATCAGTAGCCTCGTAGGGTGACATGTATCTATCGTTAGAAAGGATTCATCAGTTTGGGAGAAGAAAGAGTACTTGAATAGTAACTATAGGTGAGAATTTCTAGAGCCTAAATTTTGTAACAGATTTGAGAGAAATCTAGTGTTTTTATATTTAAACTAACATAGCTGGCTTATGGGTAGAATATAAAATTTACATGTATTTTTTAAATGAATTCAGAGACTTAAAAGAACTTTTGCTTTTCCCATCAGTTGAATGCCTCTGGAGGTTCTTTTTCAGCGACTCCCCTTTACTATTAGAATAATTCAGTGGAAATGTGTATGAAAGTCTGCACCACCAACTCTTTGATATTCTACATGAAAAAATAATAAATAATAAATTTATGCCAAATGGCAGCTATGTATTTTCTATAGAGACTTAATTATTCCTCTGTTGTCCATGCCATGTCTAGTGCAATTTTCAGTTAGAAGATTTTGGTAGATAAAGAGCCCATTATGTTTTCATATTCCACCCCTTCTGTATTCCTTGGTTTTGGCACATACCGTTTCTTTCACTTTTTCTCATTTTTCTGTCTTATTTCATTCTCTTTCCTTTGTCCCTTTCTTTTTTATGTCTTTACTTCAAATGTTTAGCAAGCACCTCCTATCTTAGGTTAGGTGTGGTTAGTATTCTGTGGTTATAATGATGGGTTTGGGAGTTAGTAGACTGGAGGATTCTGCCTTAAGATCCCAGGAATAATGATCTACATTTATCTATTCTTATGTTTGTAATTAGTAGTTTCCAACAATATATACACATACACGATACTCAACAAATATTTATCCATCAGAAAAGTTAAGCCGATAAAGTGATAGTAAGTAAATATTTGTTACTAAAGTCTGTGTGATCTAGGTGATGTTATTTCTTGAAGTTTTCACTCACCAATAAAAATAAAGTGTACAAATTGGAACACAGGTTTCATGCAATTACTAATCAGAGAGCATACATAGCAGTTACTGTTAAAAGATGACCAAAAACATCTGTCAAAACAGTGGGCACAGCATCCTAGGTGGATGGAAGAACACATTTCAGGGCAGGAAGTTGCCCTGCAGATGAATTAGTGAGTAAGGTGTCTCCTTTTGCTCCCTGCCCCCAGGCATGTGCACCTAAGTTGGGATCCCCAGAACCTACACCAAAAGAATGATATAATAGGACACACTTGTAACTTGAGAACTATGGTGTAAACCAAAGGATCAACAGGATGTTGGGTAGAGCGTTCTGTGGGGACAGTGAATATTAACCTCAGGGAGATCATGCACAAAGAGTAAGGTATAGAATGAAGGCAAAAAGAAATCCACAGTTAGCCTTCGACCTCTACATGTGCCTTCATGAGCAAGTGAGCCCTCAGACACATGTTCATGTACCGTTTAGAACTACACCCCCCCACAGGGGTGGGGGCGAGAACTAGTTTTATTTTTGTTTATCTAGTTCAGAGGAGATGAGTGTGGGAGTAAAGATATACACGTTGAGAGAGAAAATGGAAATATTTGGCAGAAAAAGTGACTGCACATACCACAGTGCTCATATTTTCCTTATCTGATATCTTTTTTCTTTCCTATTCCTTTGCCTCTTCCTACCATGATTCTACAGGGCAATAAATGATCCAGTTACTTTCTTCAAAGTGAACAATAATGATTGTTTCTTCTTTAATCAACAACCCTAAAACTCCATGTTTGTATGGTCCTCCACTTGTAAGGATTTCTGCAATTAGATTTGTTCATGATTTATTCAAGATACTCTCACTATTTCTGTTTTCAAATTGAATATATGTAAATTCTTTCTTTCTCTTTTTGTTTCTTCATTCCTACCTTCCTTTCTTTGTCTCTCCGTCTGTCTCTCTTTTTGTGCATGTGTGCGTGTGCATGTGGTGTGTACGTGGACAGATAGATGCATGTATGCATGTGTTGAGGTAAGGGGAAAAACTTTAGGAGTTGCTTCTAATCATCCACTTTGTCGGAGGAAAGGCAAAGTTCTCACTCTACTGCTTACACCAGATTAACAGCTTAGAATCTTCCCACCATTTCTCCTGTTTCAACCTTTCATGTAGCCTACAAATCTTTTAAAAATTATTTATTGTATTTTTTATATTTTTATATTATAATATAATTACACATTTTTTCTTTCCTGTCCTCCCTTAAAACCACATCCTATCTCTCTCTCTCTCTTTGTTCTCTTTCAAATTCATGACTATTTTTAAATTAAATGTATTGATTTACCACAGGCAAAAAATTCATTTGAAAGTTTATTTTTTTTAATCACTACTAAGAGGCAGAGGTAACCAACTGAAGTTCATTTTCAGATGCATAATGCTTGCAATGCCCCAAACCATCATGTATCTATATCATTTAAAACAACTGAGAGAAGAATGATGTAAGAAAAATTGTAGAATAAACTTTGTTGGCTCCATGAATCCTCACAGAAATTGAACTAGAAACTACATAATGATAAGAATTTCCTTGTAAATCATGCAGAAATAAAGCATGGCCTAGATTCAGTTTAGTACCACAGACATAGAAAATCTGAATTAAAATTGTAAGCCAGCATGTAATGGCACATTCAGAGTAATACCCAGATCCCATTGTTTCTATAGTAGTAAAAGAATTGTAGGTGAAATTTCAGCTTCCACCTCAGTCTGGAATCTTGTAGAAAGTCAGAATAAAAATGTTCTGAAGAATAACATTTTTGGAACTGACAGGGTTAGAGGAAAAAGAGCTGGTTAGAGACAAATAGTAGGAATGTGACTCCCAACCATCAGATTGGTCCATCATTGAGGTCATTGAGACCCTCTTCTCCAAAGATGGAAGTCTCCCATCAGAGAAACTAGCTAATAACATTTCTCTGAACAGGCTCCAATTGGCATGACTGCTAGGATGTAGGTTTTTGCTGCCGTTCCCACTCAGATTTGGTGCTCTGCTTAAGCACTCCCGAAGCAAGAAAAATCTGGCCTGCTAGCATCTGTGAATAAGAACAAATAGACTGCCCAACTAGAGTTAGAAAGTGGAATACCTTCAAGCCCCACTTCCTTGCTTAAATTTTCTTCAGGCCAGGAATCAAGCCTTATATTTATGTATGTCAATAAATGGGAATATCTGGTTGCACCTAAATTTGATATATTTCCCTCATCTAATTTGATTTGTCTGTTCTTGTGTGTGAGACATGACCTCTGGCCTTGCACATCATGAGTGTACATTGAGCTCCTAGCCTTCAGCCAACCTTAGAATCAAACACTTGGACCTGTCCAAACACATGTTTGAAAATTCAATCTTAATCAGTGAGAGATTAGTCTGCAATGCTGACTGGTAAGCTATCATCATAGAGAGCAGCTAACATCACTCTTCTAGACTTGGAGTCTAATCAGTCATCATACAAGACTATAGAGCAAAAGGAATAGTCACATATTTACAAACTTCATGACAAGCGGCAAGATGTCCAGCCTAACCAGAGATCCAGAGAGTTTTATCAGCCTATTCAAAGTTACTATCAGTTGGTTTAGCTGAAATTGCAGGCTAGCATAAACAGTTATCCGTGTTACCAACAAAACTTAATCTTCAAAAGGAAGAAGAGATGATTGTTTTCACATATGCATGAGAAATAATCAATAAAATCTTTTAAAAACAAAAGAAACTAGTGTATCAGCAATATTGAATCAGGGAAAATTTATGTTTCTTTATGAAACAATCTAACCGATTGTCTCAGTTAAAGTTACTGTAGCTGTGACAAACACCATGACCAACCAAATGCAATTTTGGGAGTAAAATGTTTATTTCTAGATTATAGTACATATTCATAAATTAATCACACTGTAGGAACTCAAGTCAATAATCTAGAAGACAGAACAGAGAGAGTCCATAGAAGAATGCCGCTTACTGGCTTGCACCTCATGACTTGCTCATTTTGCTTTCTTATAGAACTCAGGACCTCCTGCCTGAGAGTGGCACCACCCCCACCCATCAGGGGCCTCCCCAACAGCCATTAATCAAGAAAATGCCTCACAGGCTTACCCACAAGCCAGTCATATGTACACATTTTCTCAAATGAGGTTGTTTTCCTCTCAGATGATTCTAGCTGTGTCATGTTAACAAAAAACTAGATAGTGTATTAAAAAATTGAGAATAATTCCCTTATGGAAGGGTAGGGGCTAGGAATGCTAACACATGCCCATAATCAAGGCACTCAGAAAGTTAATGCAGGAAGATCAGTAGTTCAAGATTATCCTTTGCGACATAGTGAGGTTAAATACAACCTGTGTGATGCAAGTGCTTGCTATACCCCCTCACAGATTTCAAATAGACAAATAAAATCCCCAAGTGATTCCAAATAAAACAAAGAATTAAATACTAAAATAAAAGACAAAATATAAAATAATATAAAAATGAAGAAATTTGAGGAATGTGGAAGAGTAATGAAATGTTGAAAATTATCCAAAAGAAATAAATGAAATCTTAAAATAAAAACAGAAACAGTAAAATACAAACGCTACAAAAATTATCAGAAAGCACTTGCCGTAGACATGATAAAGCAGTAAAAAGAAATTCTGACTGTGAAGACAAAATATACTAATCTCTCTAATCAGAGAGACAAAATATTAAAAGGAGGAAAGACTAACAGGGATTAATAAAAATATTATGAATAGTAATTTTAGTATTAAAAATTACAGAAAAATTCCACAAAGGTCCTTGAAGGAAAAAAGGTTGAAAAATGTACAATCTTAAGAAAATTGATTACATATATATATATATATATGTGGTTCAGTGATGTCCATTTAACTTTAACCTGCAAATACTTTTAAGACAAAGGACAAACTCAAAGAACAAGTAACAAGAACATGTCACATTCAAGAGATTCTTTTTTTGCGTGTTTGTTTGTTTTTGTTTTTTAAGACAGGGTTTCCCTGTGTAGCTTTGCTGCCTGTCCTGGAACTAGCTCTTGTAGACCAGGCTGGCCTCTAACTCACAAAGATCTGCCTGCCTCTGCCTCCCAAGTGCGGAGATTAAAGCCGTGCACCACCACCATCTGGCTAATTCTTGTTAGTACTGTTGTTAATTTCTCAGAAGAAACTCTGTATCTCAGAAGAGGATAGAATAAAGTGTTTAAAATAATGAAAGAAAATAAAAGAAAACAGAATATCAATAAAGAATACTTTACAATGGGACATAGCTTGAAGTCAAGTCCAATGTCTTAGGTTCTGTCATGGAAGAAGAAAGGACCAGGGTGGGAAGAAAGTATACTTCATCTGGGAGAGAAGCTCTTCAGAGATGAAGGAGAAACAAACATTTCCAATACAAGTGAAAATGGACTCAGTAAGTTCATGCCTCCAAGGCTGACATCATGAGTATTGGCAAATAGAGTTTCAAAGCAAAGGGCATGTGGTCGATTGAAAACAGAAAGCAAATGAGAGTAAAAGTAAAGATCTGTGATGAAAGTAATGAATAATTAGGTTAGTGAGATGGTTCAGCTAGTGAAGGTGCTGGCTGCCACACCTGATGACCTGAGTTCAGTTTCCTGTACCTACAGGGTAAACAAAATAATTGACTCCTGTAAGTTGTTCTTTGATCTCCACGTGTGCAGTATAGTACACATGCACCCCTACACAAACACACACATGCACACAAAATAAATACATAAATGAACAAATAAATAAATGAATGAATGTGGAAATATTTTAAAGGCAAGCTTTATCAGAGATCATTTTAAATCGTAGGCTAGCATTAAAACTTTAATTTGACATATGCGATTAAAACACAAAAATATTTAAAACAATAGCAGTTATCGGCATTTTTATAAGGACCCAATTATGAGAAAATGTGCATTTTCTCACCTAAAGTGTGGCATTATGGAAAAGAAGCAACAAAAATATAGGGCTTATATGCACATACTAGGTTAGCTGGCTATCAGGTTGAAATAACCAGTTATGTATAGAAGAAAGCTTTTGCAAGTCTGAAAATAACCAAAGAAATACATAATAGAAGATTCACAAAACATGAAAATAAAATTGAGAAGCCAAGAACTATACTAAGACCCCATCTATACAAGAATTTATGGAGAAGTGAGGGTGCTGGAGGAAGGGACAATGAGGACAATGTTGGAGGAAGAGAAAGAAGAAAGGAAGAAGGAGGTAAGGGAGAGAAGTAGTTATAAACCAGTGAAAATCTACAGAGTGACAAATGAAAGTTCATAACTATTGATACTTACTTTGCATGTAGATGGACATGGAACAGGTGACTGTATTGAAAATGCATTTGGTCTCTCTAGCCAATTATCTTTACTTATTTTTTAAATACATTTATCTATCTATCTATCTATCTATCTATCTGTCTGTCTGTCTGTCTGTCTGTCTGTCTGTCTATCTGTCATCTATTTATCTATCTTCCCATCTATCTATTTTATATCCCTGTCAGTTTCCCCTCCCTCCTCTTCTCCCAGTCCTTCACCCTGACATCTTCTCTATTCCCACCTCTCCACACAATCAGCTTCTCTCTGTTTCTTTTCAAAAACTGGCAAGCCTAGCATAAGTACCAACAAAACATGGTCTATAAATTTGCAATAAGACTAAGCTTTTTCCCATGTATTAACTCCGCTCCTTCCTATGTCTCAAGACTGAGAAAGGCGATCTGGTATGGGAAGTAGGGACCCAAAAGCCATTAAAAGAGTGAGAGACAGACACTGCTTCCACTGTCAATAGTTTCACAAGAGGGCCAAGCTATACAAGTGTCACATATATGTAGAGTGCCTAGGTCATTCCTATGTAGGCTCCTTGGTTGTTGGTTCAGTTTCTGCAAGCTCCCCTAAGCCCAGGTTATTTGATTCTGTGAGTTATTTTTTTTGTTATATCCTTGACCCATCTGGCTCCTACAATCTTTTATCCTTCTCTCCTGCAGAATACCTCAAACTCCACCCAATATTTGACTGGGGCATCTACATCTCTGTTCCTTCAGTCACTAGATGAAGCCTCTCTGATGGCAACTGGACTAGACACCAATCTGTTCACAGAAGATGGTCAGTTCAGGCTAAATATCAGCTATGGCTTGGAGTCTTTGTTGGGGTAATCCTTGTAGATTCCTTGCACCACGTTTTAACCTGACCCAGAAATGCCCCCCTTTCCGGTAGTTATTTTCAGTATTCTCACCCTCTACCCCAGCCTGATCACTCATGTTTCCATTCCCACCTGCCCTCAGTCCACTCACAAAATATCTTCTATTTCTGCTTCCCAAGGGGTTCCCAGCATGAACCCTACTTGTTACCTAGTGTCTCTGGGTATCTGGATTGTAGCATAGTTATCCTTTATTTTACAGCTAATATCTACTCATGAGTGAATACATTCCATGCTTGTCCTGAGTCAGGCTTACCTCACTAAGGATGATTTTTTTTCTAGTTCCTTCCATTTGCCTTCCAATTTCCTGATATCCTTGTTTTAACAGCTGAATAGTATTCCATTGTGTTGATGTACCACATTTTCTTTATCCATTTTTTTTGTTAAGGGACATCTAGGTTGTTTCCAAGTTCTGATTACTACAAATAAGTACCGCTATAAACATAGTTGATAGAAGCAGTCATTAAATTCTTCCAACCAAAAAAAGTCCAGGGCCAGATAATTTTAACACAGAATTTTACCAGACTTTCACAAAGAACCTAGTACAAATACTCTTCAAATTATTCCACAAAATAGAAACAAAAGAAACATTGCTAAATTCTTACTAGGAGGTCACAGTCACTCTGATACCCAAACCACACAAAGACTCCACAATGAAGCAGAATTACAGACAATTTCACTCATGAACATTGATGCAAAATTACTTAGTCAAATACTGGGAAACAAAATTCAAACACATCAAAAAGATCAGACATTATTACTAAGTAGGCTTTGTCCCACAGATGCAGAGATGGCTCCCCATATGAAAATCTGTCAATGTAGTCTACCATATGAACAAACTCAAAGAAAAAAATGATCATCTTATTCAATGGTGAAAAACACTTTGAAAAAAATCCCACACCCCTTCATGATGAAGTCTTGGAGAGATCAAAGATACAAGGGACATACCTAAACATAATAAAAACAATATACAGTTAGCCAATAGCCAATATCAAATTAAATAGAGAGCAGCTTCAAGCAATTCCACTAAAATCAGGAAGAAGACAAGATTGTCCACTCTCTCATAACCTGTTCAATTTAGTGTTTGAAGTTCTAGCTACAGCAATAAGATAACTAAAGGAAATCAAATGGATACAAATTGGAAAGGAAGAAGTCAATGCATTGTTTACAGATGATATAATAATATATATAAGCTACCCCCAAAACCTCCTACAACTGATAAACATCTTTATTCAAGTGACTGGTTACAAGATTAACTCAAAATATCAGTTGCCCTCCTATATATAAATGATAAATGGGCTGAGAAAGAAATTGTAGAATTATAATAGCCTCAAATAATATGAAATATCTTGTTGTAACTCTAATGAAGCAAGTGAAAAACCTGTATGACAAGAACTTCAAGACTTTGAAGAAAAAATTGAAAAGGATTTCAGAAATTGGAGATTGATATTTATAATAAGCACAAAATGAATGTGATAAGCTAGAAAATATCATGCATTGGAGATTATAAAGAATAATAGCTATTAATCCAGTATTAAACAAAAAATGGACTTTAAATGACAGAATATAAAATATATTAGTGAGATATATGGGTAATGATAAAGATATAAGTTCACTGAGATAGCATAGCATATATAATATATCCATGGACACAACATTCAAGCAACTACATAGGTAAAGTTATTTATTTAATCATCTTAACATGGATATAACAAAGATATAGTTATTCTACAAAAATTCCAACCTAAATTATATAGTGAAATGATTAATCAAACAGAACAGGTAGGAAGCCTACTTTGAACCACATGGTCCTAACAAAATATACATTCTTCTCAAATATACAAAGAATATTCCCAAGGGTAAATCACCTATTAGATTATTAGATAACACAAGTCTTAGAAATGAAAGTCAATTGAAATAGGATCACCAGATGACCATAAAAACTATAAATCAATAACAGAATAAATGTTAGATTCATAACATGTTATGAATACACATGGGTTTATGCCACAAAATAGTCAATAAAACTCAGAAAGAAAAGCTCTAATAGTAAGTAAATATTACTGTGGGTAAAGCATAAACAGATGGAAATACAACACTAAGCTTTCAGGAGAAATCAGAAGGAATATAAGGAGGTAGTCATACCAATAATTTCTTATATCAAAACAGAAGAAAAATATATAATGATCTCATGTGGCATCTCAAGAAGTTAGAAAATGCAGAAAGCATAAACCCTCAGTTATCAACGATAGGAAGTAACAATGCATGAATGAATTAAATAATATCAAAACAGTAAAAATGTTAATGAAAATAGGAGTTTATTTAATAAAGGAGTAAAATTGGCTAGCCCTTATCTATATTAACCACAACTGGAGAGAATTTATAAATCAGTAAGATTAGAAATGAAAATTACATTGTAACATATAATAAAAATGCAGAGTATCCCAGCTGAAGGAAATGGTCAATTGAGACTTTATTACTCTTTACTAGGAGTGCACAATTAGATTACCTTCATAGATTCTGGGAGGTTTCACCTGCGCTAGGTTTCCACACCACACATCAAACATCCCCCAGCCCAGTTATCTCTCTGCATTCTTTTTCTCTCCATCACATCCTTGCCAACATGAACTGCCACTTGTGTTATTGATTTTATACATTTTGACAGCTGTAAGATGAAATTGCAAAGCAGATTTAATTTGTATTTTCCTTGATGGCTAAGAATGGCCACTGGTAAGAGTAGGTTGCATTCAATTGAGTTGTTGGCCAATTGGATCCCATAGAAATTCTGAAACAATCCAGGCTGTTGTTTGGGCAATGGGTTGCTCGTCTTGCAAATCGACAGTGGGGCCCCATTGCTGAGGTCAACTCCCATACAACTCACTGAGCAAGGAGAAGCTGAGCTGGTTCCTACATGGAGTCTTCACTACATTCTAGTCTTTATGTTGCAGGTAGGTACTCTACAGGCTCATGAAAGAGAAACATGAGTACTAACCCAGCCACAAAACAGTTAACTTAAAGTCTGTCCTACCTGAAAAATTCGCTAAGGTCTGATTTGACTGAAGACTCAATCCAAGAGGTTAGGTAGCCCAGAGACCTAGGATAAAACCAAACACAAATGGCAAAAAAGTCAATGAAATTATTGCTAATGATATTCTGTTTTACTCATAGATTGGTGGCTAGTTTAATTATCACTAGAGTGGCTTCATCTGGCAATTGACAGAGACAGATGCTGAGACCCACACTAGTTGGGAGCTTGGGAAACCCCACAAAGGAGGAAGAGAAATGAATGCAAGAGAAAGAAAGGTTGAGGACAACATGAAAACATGGCCTGCAGAATCAACTAAGCAGGGCTCATAGGGACTTAGAGAGATTGAAGTAATAACCATTTACGGAGCCTGTATGGATCTGAACTAGGTCCTCTGCATCTATGTTAGAACTGAGTACCTTGTTGTTCTTGTGGGACTCCTAACAGTAAGAGTGGGGGATGTTGCTGACTCTTTGGACTGCTCTCGGGATCCTTTTCCTCCTAATAGGTCGCATAGTCCTGCATTGATATGAGGGTTTGTGCCTAGTCTTATTGCGTCTTCTTATACTATATTCAGTTGATATCCCTGGGAAGCCTGCTCTTTTCTGAAGGGAAATGGAACAGTGGATCTCAGGGGGAGGGGAGATGGGGAGAGTGGGTGGAGTGGAGGGAGGAGGAAATGTGTTCAAGGTATAATGCAATTAAGAACAATAGACTGTAAAAACTAAATAAAATGCTTTGGTGATGGGATAGAAGGAACGTTTATCAGTCCAAATATACAAATCATTAACAAATGAGGACTGCCAGTTAAAAGAGCCTATATATAGAAAGGATGAAAGGTGTCAAAATTAAAAATATTTTCTAGGATAAAATTTCTCAATAAGATATTAAAGGATTGTTTCTCAACAGCGAAGCATGAAACTCCAATGGCAGCATCATTTCCATTGAGAACCTGAGAGCTTTTCCCCTTTCTTGCAGGACAGCTAGCTTCTAACATGGTATCATACAGAAAACAATCGCAAAACTGAACAAAATAAATGCTCCCTTAAGATGAAAGCACTAGTTGTCTGTGCCCAGATAAGATCTTACAGCTATAGATAACTCTTATTTTGAGGTGTGAGGTATTTAAAAAGTATGCATCTTACAGGTGTAAGATGGACTTTCAGAGTTGTTTTGATTTGCATTTCTCTGATGACTAAGGATGTTGAACATTTCCTTAAGTGTCTTTCAGCGTGAGTAAATTGGGATCATGGGGACCTTTGGGAAGGGTTGAAGCTGGGAGGACAGAGTCAGGGAAGGGAGCAGAGAAAAATGTAGAGCTCAATAAAAATCAATAAAAAGAAAAAAAATGTATGCTTCAACGTTACTGAGAGTGTCTCCCAAGTAGCTCAGCCCCTTAAATAAAAAGGGTGCCAAATATGTTAATCCGGTATAGTTCATCATTTCATTTTACATTAATGTATCAAGTTATCACATTTCACCCCATAAATGCACACAATAGACTTGCCCCTTTAAAACAGCACAGTCCATTAAAATGGCTCACAGAACATCCTGGAAGAGGGACAGAAAATTGTAAAATCCAGAGGAGATGGTAGATGGCTAAAAGGAAGCCTTATTCTCCAGACACAACAGAGCGGTTTCACACATGAACTCACAGTGACTGAGACAGAATGCAGAAGACGGAAGCAGACTCAAGCCAGAACTAATCTCAGCATGAATGAGAGAATGTGGACGTGAAACTCCAGCCCTAGCTGAGGAGCTCCCAGCAATCGATAGTTTCTATGAGAGGAACAGTCGATTTTCTTTAAAGATTTGACTCCTGTATGTAGACTTCTGTCCCAGGCAGTCTCCACATCAGTACTGACTTCTTGTGACAATTACAACCTTGAAATGTGGCTAGTGTTTGTAAAATAACTAAAATCTTAATTTGCATTTATTTTAATAAATTTACATCTAAGTAAACACATATTGTAAATGGTTCTCAAAATCACCAGTGAAGCAGAAGTGTGTAAAATAACCGATTATATCAGGAAGTTCAATCACAACCAGTTTGTTAAACATCTAGTCTTTGACAATGATGCTATGAAGTCATCAGTGAGAGTATCCACTTTTGGTTTTGCTTTTGTTCTTACAAAATCTAATGCAGCGTTTTGAGTGGTGAATGAGAATAAATTCTCTGTCTGTGTTCTTTGCTAAATTAATTTTGTGTGTATACAAGAAATGGGACTCTGTTTTAATTTCTGAGGGGACTTAAAATGACACTTATATTTTATGATATTTGCAGTTTAAAAATTATTGAACTAGCACTTACAAGATGCAACATGTTCCTGAACAAGATAAATAAAATAGGGTCTTCTGCCTCAAACTCCTGATTTAGTACAATACTGGCTATGACAATTGTTCTAATATTTATAAAATGCCAAGGAAAACAAATCTCACTAAATTCTCATTATTTAATTTCTGCAATGTTTCCTGTAATGAAGGACAGACTTCCAATAATGGAGAGCACTGAAAAGACATAAACTAGAACATGAAAGCCCATATCGAGAAAAACTGAGTGATCTAAGATCACACACATCTCTCAGGAGGTAGTTGTTAGATGACAAAAAGGCGGATGGCTTTCCTAAAGACTGAAAGCAATCAGTACAAATGACATCTAGCTGGAGAATCAAAGTACATGAAGTGGGGTCACGATGTCTTGACCCACACTTAAGGTATGAAATCTAAACTCTAGATTGTGGAAAATTAGAAATATCTGAGGAAAAAAGAAGAAATTGAACTTGTATGAAAGAAAGGATGTCACCTTTCTTTGGGTCACCACCAGGGAAGAAATTAATGAGAATCAAAGGCCATTGCTTTATATGTAAGAAAATGAGCATAAGAAAAAATAGCATGCCATCGGATGTTGAGGATCATAATCTCTCTTCTTTAACAGCCACCAATTCATATTTGAGATAAATAACCCTACTAAGCAGAGGACAGGGACCTTAGAGAGGTTGTGCATGCCACATTCATTTTAGTGGATATGAATTCATCCCAAGCAGAAAAACAGATTTAGTAACTGATCTTAATTATGTGCTCCATGTAAAAATGTTTTGTGTATTTCTAATGTAATGACTACTTGATTTTTCAATTTTAATAATTAGTGACTACTGTTATCTCTGTCACATAATTGAGGAACTGAGTACCAGGCAAACAGCAACTGGCCGACGGTTAAGTGGCTTTCAAGTAATTCCTGTTTTCTTTTGTTTGGGTATTTTTGACATTATTTCAAAAGCTGTTTTCATTAAAAACAAATACAAATAGCAAACAAGCTACTTATAAACAAAGCTTTAAGTCTCAGTTTTCTGGATATCGATCTTGTAATTTCTCTTTGTAATTACTGGCTACTCAGTAACTGATAAAAAAGAAATGCCTTTAGTGATTATGCCTGCAGTAAAATGTTAGCTGAGCACACAATGTCACCTGTTCTGAATCAGCTTCTGGAAAGTTGGAAAGTGGTGGTCTGTTTACTTCTAATGGGGTCCCTAATTAGTTAAATACCATCAATACAGCTGATACTCCCATCCCTGGACTGATATATTTTTATTTATTGCTAGTTTTGAAGATAATCTCAAAGCGCTCAAATCCCCTACGTCAGACTCCACCCCCTTTTATGTTTGGCTTTCTTAGATCCTTTCTACAGCCTCCGTCTATCTGTCTCATTAATTCCACTCTCCAGGTCTGGGCTCAGCAAGCAGGCCATCTTCTCTTTTCCGCTTCCATCTGAAGCCAATTTGTAAAGCATCAGGAACGCAATAAACTCTCAGGTGTCAGTAGTTTATATAATGAACGAATTCAATTTTAGTAACACCTGCCTCACCACACTACTTTTCTGGTGTCATAAAAGCAGCCAGGGATAATATTTAAGCAATGGATAACAGCTGTATAATAATAAAAGAACTTATAAAATCTGGATGACTACAGAGTTGGCTTGCTGACTATGTTTGTTGACCCTGAATACCACTACATCATGCAAAGAAAACCTCCTATAATCAGAATAATTGAATTTTCCTCCTAATATTTTTTTGGCCAGGTAGCTGAGGTCCTTGAAAATATACTCATGCTGTGACCGACCATGTGGTTAGTGATCATGATGTTCCAGACCTTACGCTTAAGAGAAATGCACCAAGAGAGGGAACATTTAAGGAACTAAGTTTGGGACAATGCCATGTACTTCATCTATTGTGAGTACAATTATTTCTTTAAAACTTTTGAAGGTTTGGGCTGCTTTCTTAAAGTACTTGATGGGATCCTTCCTATAATTCTCTCTGGCCTCAAAAAGAGTAGTGAAAGAAACTATGAAACTGGTAGCTGTAAGAGGTCAGCAGAAGTGAAGATTCAGCTCCCTATACTCGGAGATGCAACAAGAAAGGAGAAAAGGGGTCATGGGGAGGTGTTGATGCCTGGTGATAGATAATGATGTGTTACTGTGTTCTGGACCAGTTAATTTGTTTCAGTCCTCTCTCAACTATTTATATTCTCCAGTCTTAGAGAAAATAGAAGTATGGATGCTCTGCCCACTGAGTTAAATGGTACTTTCTTTTATTTCATATAATCAGACTTTTTATCAAGATTGATGAGTGGGGTATTCATTTTGCTTCAACAAATCTTCAAATGCCAAATCTGTCTCACTCTTCCGAGTCCTCTGTGACACATGAACAGCTGGGTCATCTGCCTTCCAAGCCATCATTATTCCAGTTAAAGGTGTGATTCTTTTATGACTAATCACGAACTCAAGGGACTCTCCAGAAAATTTCTATCTAATTTGAAGATGGATAAATAACATTCTGGAATGGAAAGATGCAGTAGTTTAGAGTTTGATGAATTCTTCCTCCTTTAGGGCTTTCTGTAACAGCATGTAAGTTCAGTGGGTCACCCCATCATTAAGGAGAAAGCACATCTATCAAAGCACAATACATAATCATTCCTGATGAGGAAATGAAGAGTCAAACTGGCATTAGTGCATTTTCTTCAAACTCAGGGGCCAACAGAAAAGAAAAAAAATGAATATGCATGCTTTCAGAATTAAGTGTGCTATTATTTCTGTTTTTATTTTTAATTTTTACTCTGCATTGGCTGATGATCAGTGAATGTTTTTGTAGAAGCAATACTTAATCTGATATTAGAACAATTAATATCAAACACCAGAAAAAAGGAGGAAAATGAACATACTTGTCAGAGGCAATAGTATGAGTTAATTTCATAAGATGGGAGAGAGAAAAAATATGAATATAAGATACATACATGACATCATGTAAGTAGTTAGAATATTTGTAAAACAAATGTCATTAAATTGTTCTCAACAAAAGAATGACATAGCCAGAATTGCTTTTGTGAATAATAACTCACTTTTTAGATAATGAATGAGAAAATATAACAGTAAGTTAAGAACGTTAAAGGCTACTGCCTCAAGTGAGTCTTGTCTGTCTGAATATTTATTTATTAAATTATTTTTGCATTGGTGTACATATGTTAATTTTTAGAAAATGATATTTTAGTTGAGATGAATATTAATATCTATTCCACTCCTAAAGCACAGTTGTTCCCTTCTATGCTCATTTCGTACTTCCTCCTGGGACTGGGATAGGTTAATGTCAGAATTTTGAAGATGAGAGATTTTCATGTCACTTGGGTACCGTTTCTCAAGCACGAGTTCTCAGGCAGGGTGGGATCCAGCTCTGCTTGGTACACTCGAAATGGTGTGCGTTCAATTGTATTATCATCTTTAAAATATTCTCTCTCTCTCTCTCCTCTCTCTCTCTCTCTCTCTCTCC
>LOEQ01001817.1:52982-66151 GCA_001685075.1 Bramus lutescens
TGGGGGAGGGGGTGGAAAATGGGATGAGTGGAGGAGGTGGAAATTTTTAATAATAATAAAGGAAATGAAAAAAAAATAATCACAAGTGAAATGATATCAATTAAAATTAATCTTAATAAGTTCTCAAATAAATGAATATTGAAAAAACTCCAACCAAAGTAAGCCTTAGCATATTGGCAACACTAATTTCCAGCCTCACAGAGCAAAGGCCAAACTAAGTGTTCAAAAAGATTTTTTAATTTTGTTAGCAACTTATGTCATAGGAAAAATTTCCCCAGTATGGTGTGGGACAGTTCTGTATTCTGTTAATTATGTTTTAAATAAACACTGATTGGCCAGTAGCCAGGCAGGAACTATAGGCGGGACAACCAGACAGGAAGTAGAAGTGGAGCATTGATGACAGGAGTATTCTGGGAAGAAGGAAGCTCTTCCCCAGTCCTGTCCAGACACTGAGGAAGAAGGATGTGACTTACCCCGCTGTAAAAGGTACTGAGCCATGTGACTAACATATATAAGAATAATAGGTTAATATATGTTATAAGAATCAATAAGAAGCCTGAGCTAATGGGCCAATCAGTTTATAACTTATAGAGAACTCTGTGTGATTTTTCTTTGGGACATAATGTCCGTGGGAACTGGGTAGGACAGAAACTCCAACAAGCAGGCCCTCATGTTACAAATGGCACCAACTTGTGGACAACTGCATCCACATAAAGCCTGAGACAGCTTGGGAAGTAATTCTAGAGGCAAAATAACAGCATTATGAATGATTTCTTGGTAGCAGCATTTTCTCAGATGGGCTCTACTTGCTAGAGCAAGCGCTCTCATTTAAGAGAGGATTCCTGACTCAGCTTTAGTTGCAAAACCTTGCAGCTCTTTACAGAGGTCCTGCCATGTAACATTTAAACGGTGTTGATAAAAGCTGACTGCATGCTTTTGGTTTTTAACCATAGCAGGAAAAAAGCTGTGCTGTTTTTAAATGCCAGCTTTCTGGGCTGTCCTTCCACTGCAATCTCTGACTCTTTGAGGCAGGAGGTCTGGCTACAGAGAGAGCATTTGAGTGTTGTTTGTTGACACACTGTTGCAGATTGCTTGCTGGGAAGGACCTTGAAATGCCATAGAGTTGTGGCAACAAACATGGCTCTGGCCTGTACCTCTGACATTAGGCTAGAAAGCTAAGGAATGGGCTGGATCCAGACATCAAAGCCATGGCTTTAGTCCTACCCATATTGCTTAGCAAATTAAAGACTTGTGTAGTCAGTAAAAGGCAGAGATATACAGTAGAGATATTCAAAGATTAAGAAAACCTCTAAATGGTTTACAGTGTGTTAAAAATATATGCAGGCTTGGGAGAGAAAAGACAAAAAGGATAAAGTCCTTAAAAGAAAAAGAAAAAACAGAATAATGTTTGATAAGAGATACAGGGAAGCCCTTTCAGGCATAAAACTCCAGGCTGGGAGCACAAACCTTGTGTGTTCCCAAGGAAGACATAATGGATTCACCAGTCTGTGCAAAGGGTTCTCCTGAGTTATTGTTTCTAGTCTTTAATCTATAATTCACTTCCACACTTCCTAGCAAATGGCTATATATTAAGAAGGTCAATCAATAAAAAGAAGAAAAATATTGACCTGTGTTGAATGTAGGGGCAAAAAAGAGTAATAAAATAAATGTTGGGGTTCAAACACTTTGGATAGATGGCTATTAATTTTCATGACATCGTTTTCAAAAGATAGTATGAATTTAGATCAAAACAGTTTTTTTCCCTCTACCATACACTATGCACAATCTGTACACACATGCATGCTCATATACACACACATTTGCAGACCTTGATCTTAGATTTGTTAATACACGCTTGATAGACAGAAAACGAAGCAAATTTCCCACTAAAAGAAACAATTTATACATAGCCCACATGTTTTGTTTTCTCTTATAATTTTTAAATGATCTATAGGAACCCAGTACCCTATGCCATCATAGTGGGAAGTCTGGAAGGAAATTCAATTTGAATTAAAAAAAAATTCCCAGTGGAGCAATTTTAACAAAGGGATAAAAGAAGACTCAGGAGACAGCATAATGAGAAATAGCAATAACCCTTCCAGCAATCATGGCTCGATGGGTGAACATAATCTGAGATTAGAGGACCCACCAGGGAGCTGCAAAGTTACAGGACTGCTTGATGAAATAATTTAATACCTACCAGCTGCAATAAATAGTGTGTAGAAAGAAGTCTTGGTGACCTGGCAGTCCTGTTAACTGAGAGCTCTAGGGAACCTGCCTGTGGCAATGATAGATCTCACAACACATAACACATCCCCCACCCTGGCCCAGGAGTCCCACAGGACTTTTTTATTTCTCTTACCATTTGATTCACCTTTAACACAAGCTCAGATTTTGAAAAATTCCCAATGCAACTATCTGGATTTTTTTTTAAAGAAAAAGAATGATAACACTGAAAACTAATATATACATATATATACATATATATATATATCAAGCTATACAAATAATATTTTACTTATCAATCTCATGAATCTTCAAAACCATTTCTTGAATTCTTGATATCAATATCTTTCAGCATCAGCTGACATTCAAAAAAAGCCTTAGAGATAAATTTTCAGTGGAGGCAGTAATACTATTTATTATTTAATAAAATTAACATAACATGGGCTTGTTATGTGTTTACTTAGTGTGAGGGTCTTGCTGTGCTCATTATCTCTACTATGTTCTCAGAATAGTCAGTTGAGGGGACTGGAGGATTGAGGCTTTGGTAGTGCACACTACCAAAGCAGAGTTACTAATGTACATCCATGATTGAAACACAGAATATGTCTTTTGGTCAATATTCCACATTCTCTGTGTTAAATTGAAGAGTATATAAGGGTGAACAATTTATTTGCTCTAAATAAAACATCTGTCTAACTCCAGTGTTTCCCATTTTATCAATCTTAAATACGAGGAGTCAGATCTGTATCAACTGGACCATAGACAAGTCAGCCTTCATGACCTCCTGGAGCTCAGAGCAAGTTCCTTATCCACAGAGCTCAGGATTCACTAAACATCACCCTTTCATTTGCACAGTCACCCTTCTGGGCAAGCGCGACAAGATACGTTATCCCCTAAGTTAGTACGCCAGATCCTCAGGACCTGACGGCTGAAAGCATGAACTGCCAGAACTAATCTTCGATTTATTTACATCAAAGCTCAAGATAGACCCAGATAAACTTCACAACGGTCATGCCCATCATGGGAAAGCAGCTGAGTGCAGAGTGGCACTGTAATTCCATTTTCAACTGTTGGATGCCTCCTTGAAATACCAGCAATTGGGCCAATTAGCCCTAGTTGTTCAGGTGGTATTAGATCTCTATCTGGTATCCATCAGAGTGAAGGCAATAATTCATTTCACATAGACACCACGGTGCCATCAGATAGCAATGCCTTTTAGTTACTGCCAACTTGGGGCATTTTTGAAATAGTGACCTCAAGATTTAAGCTGCAATCTTCCATTATCTATTCTTAATCCTGCCACGGCTGAACTTTTGAAATATCCTATTAAGTTTTCTGCTCTGATAAAAATTCAGAGACTCCTTTTATATTAATCTTCCCATGGCAAATACAATTTGCTGAGCGGTAGATTTAATTTGCTCTTATTTATATATTGCTGTGTTTTGGAAAAAATAATAATTGCTCTCAATTTCACTTGTTTTTTAGCATTACTAGAACAAAAACATTATAAGGATTTAAACCATCAACTTACTTATTTCATTGTTTAGACTCTACACAGTAAATAGCTTATTCTTGCCTTTTCTATCACTTTGACATTTTAATTAAAATATAATTGCCACTCTGAGTGTATTAATGTACAAGTTTAGGTAATTGTCTAAGTCAGGTCATTAAGTATATTTTTAAGAGAAAGCAAAAGCAACTTAAAATGTTCTACATATTTACCTGGGACAGGTATATCTTCATATATTTTATTATTTCCCCTGGGGAACTTCACATTTTAATTATGTAATAAAACTGAGAAGTATAAAAGAGAGAAAGGGCTCCCTGTAGAATGTATAATAATAAAATATAAATGTTTTCATTGCTATGGATTTTGAGAAAATCTATACACTCTTGAAAGAAAAGAAAATTGATGGCTCATATTTTTATCAAAAAATGAACAAGGAAAAATAAATGCTTCTTAATAATAGAAGAGAGAGCAATGCTTCATGCCCACATGCACAGCCCCTCTCTGTACTCTTCATGCATAAGTTCTGTCATGAGTTGAACCTATTCCTATTTTATTACTTGGTTTTGGTGATTAACCCATGGAACTTACAAAGATTTAATTTTTCTGCTTTGTTTTCCTGATTGAAGAAAGTTAGAATCCTCACAGAAGACAAAATCATGTAAGGCATTTAAATAGCCCTCAGTGTCTCAAATGTAGTGACTTTCAGGCAGAAAAGTTTGTTTCTTCTCAGTTTTAGGGTAGATTGTTGCAGGTTGAGTTTCATATTGTTTCACTCCGGAAATCAGATGATGTAGCATCCTTGCCATTGTTGAGGCTGACTCGGTAGTAGTTTACACACCATCTTTACAACCTCTGGTTTGACAATGATCGGCATCATATTGTTTCACAAATATTGGAAAACACTATGCCCATACAACACCCACTCCTGAGGAAAATAGAAAATGCCACAGACAAGTCTAAAAGCAAAGAGTTAGATGTGGTTGGTGAGCATCACTATTGAAGGTCTCAAGTCATATCACTAATTATTTATCTCATAATTCAGCAATCTGATGGATATTAGGCAAAGCACATTGCATGAGACTTGAGAGAAAAGATTTTTACTTATTCCGTGACCAAACTAACATTGACTATCCCCACAGCTTGATTAAATCTTAGTCTTTTTACTAACAGTACTCTCATGGTACATATTTCCTGGGAGCATTTGCTTCAGAAAATCTCATTTGTACACTCTCTTGTTCTGTTCTTGTCAGATGAAACTCCAGAGTTTCGCCTGACGTACAACCCAAAATTGCCTTTAAAGGATCTCTGAGTCTTCCGTTTGAATGTAAATATCAATGAACACAAAGGCCTTGCAGCCTAGTATTTGTGAGCTGAAAGAGTCATGCTAGTAAGTGCCCATTGCCAAACACACAGGCCTACTCACTTAAACAAACCTTACTCCTAATATTCTGCAGTTTTCATTTGCTCATTCTGCACTTAGAAGCAATCTAAGGTTACAGAAAGACAAAGTATGTATTTGAATAGGCATATTGTGGGACAAATACTAATCTTAAATTAGTAAGATGATTGATTTTCAAATGGAAAGTTGAATATTTAATTCAAATATACAATAATCACAATTATAGTAACATTATTTAAGACCAAGAGATCAAACCATGCATCTTAAGAGAATAATATAGTAGGAGGAAAAATAGGTTTATCATATTTTCTCTTCTACTAAAAATGCCAAGATCAAAAACACAAGTAACAGCTCATGACGGAAAGGATGTAGAAAGAGAATCACTCCTCCATGGCTGGGGAGTGCAGACTTGTACAGTCACTTTGGAAATAAATATGGTGGTTTCTCAGAAAATTGGGAGTTGGTCTACCTCAAAACCCACCGGGGCATATACCAAAGAATGATCCACCATATCACAAGGCCACTTTCTCAAAGATGTCCATAGCAGTTTCTTCCCAGAACCTGCAAAGAACCTAAGATGTCCCCCAAATGAAGAATGGATAAAGAAAATTAAGCACATTTACACGACAGAGTCTTACTCACTTGTTAAAAACAGTGACTACAGGAAATATTTTGGCAAATGGATGGAAGTTTAAAAAAATCGCCCTGAGACAGGTAACTCAGACCCAGAAAGACAAATATACCATGTACTCACACATAAGTGAATATTAACCATAAACTAAAGGAGAACCATGCTACAACCCACAGATCCAGAAAAGGCTAAGTAACAAGGAGGTCTCGAGGGGGAACACATGAATGTCACTGTGAAGGGGTAATAGAAAAGTCATTGCTGGGGGTTGGTGAAGGGAGCTGGAAGGGGTAATAGGGATAGGAACAGGAGGGGTGGGGGGAAGATGGAGGGAGAAAGTACTGGGAGAGAAATGCATTGGAGGGAGATGCTAATGAAATCGGTGGCATCTCTGTGATGAACTAGAAACTTAGAGCAATGGAAACTCAGGAATATACAAGGGTGAGCCTAGCTAAGGCTCCTAGCAATAGAGGATACTGAGCCTTAACCAGCCATTTCCTGTAATTAGACAAAACTTCCAGTAGAGGGGCTAGGACACCAACCCAACCACAAACCCTTCAAACTACAATCTGCCCTGTCCTATAAGACATGTTGGGGTAAAGGTGACACAAAATTGTGGGCAACAGATGACTGGCACATCTTGAGACCCATACCCTGAGAAGGAGATCCCTCCCTGAGGGCCAGGACCTAGAAGCAGGATACCCAGAGACCTAGGATAGAACCAAACACTAATACATTAAGGGGGAAAAAACAGTCAATGGAATCCTAATGACAGTCTTCTAGTCTCAGACTGGTGCCCAGTCCAGCTGTCATCAGAGAAGCTTCAACCAGTAACTAACTGAAACAGACTTAGAGATCAACTTCCAAACATTAGGCAGTACTCGGGAAATTCTTCAGTGGAGCAGAAGAAGGGATTTCAGGGCCTAGTGGGGTCAAAGACACGAGAAGAAAAACCACAAACTAACTAACCTTGGCTCATGGGAGTTCACAGAAATTGGACAACCAGGCAGCTTGCATGGGACTGGCCTACATCCTATGTCTTTATGCTACAGTTGAGACTTTGTTTTCTTCTGGGACTCCTAGCAGCAAAAGCAGAAGTTGTCTCTGACTCAGTTGCCTGCTTTGGGGACACATTGCTCCTGCAGGATTACCTCATCCAACCTTGGTGGAGGGGGGTTGCCTGATCTCACTGGAGCTTGATATGCCATGGCTTGCTGATATCCATGGGTTATCTACCTGTATCTGAAGAGAAACAGGGGAGGAGGAGTGGAGGTGGCCGTGGAGGTAGAGGAGATGGGAAGTGGGAAGGGAGGGGAAGCTTTGGGTAGGATGCAAAAACAAGAAAGCAAATAGAGAAAAGAACAGAAAAAAGTGTCAACACACGCACTCAAACATGGACGCACACACAAATGCTTTCTTCAGTAATTTGAAGTAGCAACCCAAAGACCACATAACATAAATGTGTTTTCAGTATGCATCTCAGAAAACGCATGACAGTAAATAACATCTCTATTAAGCCGAGAAAAAGAAATCCTGATGCGGGGACTAAGTGAGTAAAAGAACATGGATCACGGACACCAGTGAAAGGACATCCTCAGAACTCCTCTACGTGGAAGCGGCTTCCATAGTCAGACTCAGCATCAAGACTGAGTGGGGGTCCATTCCATCAATGCTGAGGCAGTGTCTCCACTGGCTGGCACGTCACAACTTGTTGTGAAGTTTGGAATTGACAGCCACCAGAGAAACAATTGCGCTCTCCACTTCCAGGATTCTTTTTGGTTTCATCTATTAAAAGTCTCCTCTCATTTACTAGATATCAATTCATTTGTTTTATTTCTCAGATAAGAACCTCCATAAAATCCATACCAAACTCTTAATATCTGTCATATTTTCTGACTGGAGTCAGCACCTTTTAAGGAAATCAATATTGCTTTTTAGCATGCAACTCTTTCTTTAATAACTTAGAAGCCTCAACTTCCTTCTTTGTTTTTCTTGTTTTATGATTATATAGGCAATTGCACTTGATTGTCCTTAATATCCTAGCACACTATCAGGAATTTGGGTTTTAGTGTGCAAATTTGACCAAGACAAAGGGATAAATGCATGGCTCTTTCCCTATAGCATGACTTCTCAAACACAAGACAGATTAAGCGTCTGACTAATTTGTAAATGTCAGCACTGTGAATTAGAGCTATTTGCCTTCAGAAATGTTTATAATCTGTATTATCCATTATGAGAATCACAAGAGAGTTCTTTTTGATTTTTAAAACAATCATATTTTCCATACCAATCCCAATTTTCTCTCCCTCCAGACTTCTTGCTCCTCCCACCTCTGCCCCACTCCACTCTCATTCAATCCTCAGACTTCTTAGGGAAATTATTGTGACCGCTGTAACAGAGCACATGACGCAAACTCCCACATTCTGTAGCCTTGCTATAAAACTAAAACATATTTGCAATGCCATATATCCAACTTTGGTATATTGACCTCCTGTATCAGACACTGCAATCCCCCTGCTGTCATGACACCCAAAACTACAATAGGAACTAAATATTAAAGGTTGTCAGGATACAATGTCTGCACTAAGGAAACAGAAAATATAGGTGGGAAAAAATAAGTGTGCTTCTGTAGAATACAAGTGAAGGTTAGTGGACTCAAGAAATGGCTGGGGTAAAAGATAAAACTTGAGAGCTGGCAGAAAATTCCACAACAAGGCAAGCTCAGCAGTCTGGAAAGTAAAGTTACTGCCCGTTCCTCTTAAAGCATTGTCAACAATGGCAACTTTTGACTATTATGTATTTTACTTTATGTATTATTGAGTGTAATGGTGGCTGCTGTTAACATTTGCCTCAGAAAGAAAACTGTTTCTGCTCAAATACAGGAGAAGTTTGTATTTACTCACCTGCCATGAAACTCAGCAGGTGCCACTTTCAACAAAAGTGCTGTTACATCCCACTTAGGAGAGAAATAAAGAATGGCAAACACATGTGGGCTTTTTGTGAGCCATTCCTGGTTGTAGGGAACATCAAATCAGTTTATATTAAATGAACCAGTTACATGATGGAACAGAATAGCCTGAAAATGTCAATTTTCTGAAGATCCAGGAAGAAAGTGAGATGGATTTGGTGGCTAACCACATTTTCAGTAGCATGGCAGTTGTTAGCTAAGCTTATGATGAAATAATATTGTGAATCAATTGACATCACCCAGTTCAAAGAGCACTCTCAAATCCAAAAGACACTACAGAAAATTATCAGTAGATCATACCTGCCTTGTGAGACGATTCTGCCCTTTTCAAATTCCCATGCCTCCAGTTTGTTTCTTTTGACATCCAGAATTTGACATTTAGGTACTTAAGACACAGGGAAAGACAAGAAGCATGTGTTTAGAATTCAGGAACCTGGTCCAGACAAACATCTCGGAATCACGCTGTGTCTGGCTGGGAAAAAAAGTTCATACTGTAAATAACCATGGGGAACATAGGTTACAGCACTGAAAACAGAATCCCTAATGACTCAAGCTTGGAGTCAGTGGAAATCTCCTATATAAATAAGTGTCTGCACCACACACTCACACACAATCATAACCACTCAGCATTTAAGCTTAATTATTAGAAACAGAGGTTGTAAGCAGAGCTAAGTTTCATGTTTTATTTTAACTCTTCCTGTAAAGACTTGGGAAAGCTGCTTAAATCTCAGTGTCTTCTTATTATGTGTGAAAGAGAAACCTAAGTTCTAGCACATTAAAAATATATTTAATGATTAAATAGCTATGTATACATACATACACTCACATATGACACAAATAACTGATGGATTGTGTGCTTTCTTTCCTTAGACATTAGCCATAATTCTTTGAGATTTCAGATAGGGGATAGAAAAATGTTGACTTCAAGTCAATTTTTATATCCAAATGGTATAATTTCTAGGTTCCATAACTATAAAATCCACACTTTGTATTCTATAAATGATTTCTTAAGATATCTCTAGAAATAATCTTTTCCACTTTTGATCCGGTCTCAAAACTGTTGTATGTTGAAATATTTTAAATATACTTAAATAATTTCCTCCATTTTAAGGTAAGCAATGTAATCATAGCTAAATATTTGGAATGCATTGAGATTGGGATGTTGGAAGCTAAATTTAGAACATGCTATTCATTGATTGTCACATTCATCATCACTAATATTGATAATGATGGTTAGGATGATAGAATATCACTTTGTTAGTTTATTATCATCATGTAAACATTAGCTCTATGAAAGAAAATAATTTCAAATCATTTGAATAAAAGCCTAATTTATTTCTTTGTTTCTTTCTTTATTCTCTCTCTCTCTCTCTCTCCTTCCCTCATTCCCTCCCTCCCTTCCTTCCTTCCTTCCTTCCTTTTCCTCTTTTTCTTTTTTTCTTTCCTTCTTTCTTTTTGATACTGGTTTTTTTTCTGTGTAGCCTTAGCTGTCCTAGAACTTGCTCTGTAGACCAGATTGACTTCTAATTCAGAGAGATTCACTTGCTTTTGCCTACTGAGTGTTGGAATAAAAGGTGTGTGTTACCACTGTCCAACTTAAAACTCAATTTATTAAAAGAAGAAAGTAAAGTTCATATTTTTTTACTGCAGTATTGATAGTTTTTGCATTTCACTAATTGTTATAAATGGTGTTTTCCCCAATCCAATTATATATCACTAACTGCAAAGGAGAAATTAGATCAGTATCAATATAGGATTTAAATAATTAAACATGCAGAATATCATCTTATATCACGCTGAATTTCAGTACTTAATAACTCACTGATAAGAATAGTGGTTAATACATTATTATTGAGTCTTTATCCATATGACAGACACATAACTAATATTTAAATATATTATACTCTTGAAATTTCTACAGAGAGCTCATGAACAGGAGCCCATGATTTATTCACATCTGTTATAACCCTTTCAGATAATTTATTTGGAAGAAAACAATCTGCATTACTTACTCATTTATTAATTATAAATAAAATATAAACTTAGCATTAACCAAGAGTTGTTTGAAATATTCTTTTCTTCTTTAAACCAAGAATTTATTTATTCCCACCCTGAATTTTATAAAGATTAAAGACCCTTTAAGTTGTTGTTCTCTGATTTTACCTGATGAATTCTTGGGGGATACATTTCTTCCTCTTCTTTTCTTTCCTCTCTTTCTTCCTCCTTGCCTTCCTCCCTTCCTCCCTCCCTCCCTTTCTTCCTTCCTTTTCATGTTTCCTTCCTTCCTTTTTTCCTCCTAATGTATTATTTTTCCATCCTAGGATATGCTCATGAATATTTACAAAGGTTTCAGTGGAAAAGAAAATCACTGTGTGATCAGGTCAGAGACTCTATATAAACTTCAATTCAAATGTCTGACGTTTACTCTCTATGCTATAGTATTTGGTAAATTGGTGCATGTAACTAGATCTTCATTACATAACATTGATAACCTACACAAATTCCTTCCTTTAGTTTTATGTCTACTTTTAAACAGATAGTTTTGGCTGCTAAAACAGTCTTGCTCCTGATATCATTTGCATGACTTATGCTCTCCACTAAGAGGGAGCAGCTATCGTTACGGGAAATGACTGGTATAGAATATAACAGTTACTTGCATGGTGGATTTAATCTCATGTGGTTAATAAAGGTAAAGTTATCAGTTCAAAATTTCTTGTTTCTTTTAACTTTAGTTTTAAAGTGTGAAAACTTTTTAAAATAGTAAGAGAAGTTAATGTAATATAATGTAAAATGTTTACATACCAGTATCTCAGTACTGTTCTGTCTGACACAAATTATGATTTATCAGTTGGTTTATTAGTTCAAATACTGTAAGGGATATTTATTGTTTCTTATAAATTGTAGTATATACATAGAGTTGTAAGAAATTTTGAGGAATTGTTATTTCTACTAAAATGTTTTTTGATCATCAATTCTATTTTATTTCACACATTTTCATTTTAAATATTGAACATAATATTTTAACTGAAGGAAGTAGCTTTAGATCCAGTTATTTTTATTCTAGCACCATATGTGTGTGTGTGTGTGTGTGTGTATGTGTGTGTGTAATTATAGACAAGCACCTTTATGTATTCTATCATGGTGATTTCCCCCTATGTTTAATGTTATAAACCACCTGTTTCTCTGTGACATTCTTCTGCATCTATCCCTTTTTGAAAAATACTCTTTATGTTTTTGTTTATTTCTTTTTTGAGACAAAGTATCACTGTGTAGCCCTGGTGTGCCTTTCACGCCTCCAGATCCACTTGTCCCTTCCTCCCCAGGGCTGGCATGAAAGACATGTGGCACCATGCCCAGTTGAAAATGCTTTAAAAATATTTTATTCTTTAAAGTTCAAATGTTTTTACTTTTTTCCTTTTCAGACTTTATTTTTCTTATGAGGTTTTATGTTGTGTATTCCTTAATGTGTGCCTTCTGATATCAGACTCATTTCAAGTTTTTTTAAATGTCTAATCATTTCTGACCTTCTGACAGGAAATTCATGGAACTCAAAAGTTAATGAGGTCAAGGTCACTGCAATTTGCAAAGGAAATAACAGAGAGACAAGATCTGTAATTAGAGAAAATTGTGGATATTTGTAGAACATTCCTTGTGTGTTACTGAGTGTTATCCACACATTTATGTGCAGAAAGTCCCAATGCTGGGGATATATTAGGCAGAAATTCACTGAGGCTCTTTCTAGGAATAAATACCTCCCATTTTTATCAACTGGGCTTGAACTTTCATCTCATATGAGTAACTGAAAACATTTTGAAGGCACTCAATTGCAGCATGTGATCAGACAGAACTTTTAGTTCTTGACTATATCACAGATGACAGGAAATAATATTTTAAAGAACAAAAAAATCTACCTTTGCAAAGATTCCAAATCACATTATATAAAACTCAATAAAAATTCCCCAAAGTATAAGAACCAGAAGTCCATAATCAATTATAATTGTAGCATTTAATCAATTAAAACTGAACCGGACAGAACAAATTATAATTTTAGAGAATAAAATAATCAATCCAGTGAATATTAAATATCCTGAAAATGCATTGAAGTATAGAAATATTTATTATTTATTAAATGATCTTGTTGTTAAATAAATAAACTTTGTATTAAACAAATTTTATAAATAAAGAGAATTAAACTTAAATGACACATTAAGCCTCTGAGGAAAGAGTGTAGATATGGGAGAATTTACAGTAGAAATCATCTGAAATGGTACTGAAGCCAAAAAACAATCCCACACCAGTTAAGAATTATGGATACTAAAAAAGTTATTTATTTGAGGGGAAAAACTTACAGATCACCGTGCCAAACAACAGTCCTCTCATTGCAAACAGGAAACATAAAGTCTAGCCACCAGAACGGGAGCCAGAAGTAAGAGAGAGA
>LOEQ01001817.1:88189-103120 GCA_001685075.1 Bramus lutescens
CTATCTATCTATCTATCTATCTATCTATCTATCTATCTATCTATCTGTTATCTAGGTATTCATCCATAAATCCATGCATGTTTATTTATAGAATCCTAACATTATTCAATATATTCTATCTCCTGTAGATCAGTCCTGATACCAAGGTTGCATTGTCTTCATTACTATTATTATTACTATTACTATTACTAGACTTTTGAATGGTGAAAATCCTGGAGCTTTATTAATTTTTTCAGGATTTCACATATTGCTTTTTATATTAAAAAATTGAAAAGTGAATTTAACATTACTAAATCTAAGGGGCTTGTTACATTTCTTCTTGTTGCCACCAGAACCAGTCTAGAGTCCAGTGTGACTTCAGATAAGCCTGGGTAATCTAATAAAATGATGTTTTATAATTAAAACTAGTAAGATGGGAAGGTCGTAGGTCCCTCACAGAGCATTTGTTTAGAGTGTGTTGTACCTTCCAGGGTTCATATTACAATAGTGAGATAAAAAATATTTTTGCCATGTTTCTTTGTTGTACACCTTTTAGTATGATTTTTGAGGGAGATGCATAATAATATGAAATTTATGATGGAAGAGACAGAAGAGACAAGAACAGAGAAATGGGAAGCATAGTGTGAGGTGGGATTTCAGGGGAAAATTTTAATGATATATGCATGGGTACAGGCTGGAGTACTCTTGGGATGAGCATTAATTTGAAAGCAAATAGAGTATGTGATAAAAAGTTTCCTTTGATATACTTTAAGGTCTAGTTAATTTTCCTTACAAGACACTAGCTATTTTTGTAATATTTCTATTACTATTTTCATTTACCAGTTTATCTTAAAAAGAAAGGACACATGGACTGTGTTAGGACACAAATAAATAAAATTTACTAGAGTTAAAGTATTTTTCTGGAGAAAGCTCTACATAAATTTTTATTAAGCTTGAAATATCTGTATTATTAGTTGGGAATGATAGTACTTCACCCATCAATTACATTTATTTAGAGTAAAATAAGTGTAGCATAATTTTCAGTGTCATTCATTTAGTGTTGATCACCTCCTCTCTCTCATTTTTTCGTTTCATATTTTTTATAAGAAATAGTACACAAACACAGGTCTTCATCACTGATCTCTAAGTGTTATGCTGATTATATTAAGAAATCAAAATTCGAAAAGGATGTATCAAAAAGGGATAGTTTAAGATATATTTATTAATGAATATCATATTAACTGTAACAGAATATCTGAGAAGATTAACATATAACGTAGAAAGTGTACATTAGATTGCACTTATTTCTTGAGTGTCTAGTTAAAGATTAAATGCTCTCTTGCTTTGGTCATTTGGCAAGGGCCAAATATACCACATCAGGAGAAATGGCAGAGCGTGCAGATTACAAGATGTGACAGGAAGCAGAGAGAGAACAAGGACTCTGCAGTCCATTTCCTGAGTAACCTTCCATGACTTAGCAGCTCTCATAAGTCCTCATTTATCAAGATTTCTGCCTCCCCTAGGAACAAGATTACCTCTAGAAAACAGCTACCCAAACTAAGTGAAGAATTTAATGAAGTGCCTAATTGTAAAAGTGCCTTAGGGTTAATAAATAAACAGCATATAGATAATTATTCCATATTCAGAAATAATAGAACAGGCATTATCATTTATAAGTATAAGCAAAACGATTAAGAAAAACGTGAGGATTACAATTACAGTATAAGAACTCAATTAGAAGAAGAAGACCTTGAATTAGGATCAGACCCACAGTCCCCACTTAGGTTCTAAGTGGAAATTCTGTGATCTTTGCTATTTTTCCACATTCCATCTATTCACTGGGTGAATTTAGTGGATTTGTAGGGCGCAGGGAGACCTTGTTGATTCAACCCTAGTAGATCAAGGTTTTGAGGCACCTTGGCGGACTCATGAAGGTTAGTGAACTGAGCTTGTATAACAAACAATAGTTGTCTAACAAAAGACTAACCATCATCTGTCAGATAATTCAATTTCTTCAGACAAGAAGCTGATAGTGAAAGAGACACCCAATGCAGTAACTGCAAAGGCAGAAGAGGGGTGTGTGTGCATGCGTGTGTGTGTGTTTGTGAGTGTGTGTGAGTAACCTGTTTGGAGATTATGGTATATATGTATATACTGTTACCTACTTTGTAGAGGAACATTTAAACTCTGAGAATTAAAGCACATACTTGTCTTTCACCAGTTTTAAATTTCATTTACCTTTTAAATGATTGCTATTTTGCTATTTTGCTAGATAAACTAGAAAAGGATTTTAAAAAATAACTTGGATTGCATTCAAATCACAGATCCAATGTTTTGCAGCGTGGGGTGGTTATCTAACTCACTTAGCTACTACAAGAAGATGAATCATTCTTTGTCAAGAAGCACGATTAATATCACACTCAGAGTTAATTTTGAAATACATATACCACATTATATAAGGAATAATTACTATATTTACTACATGCTGCTCATAAAACATTCGCTTGAAAATCAGTTCCCTTGGAAAGTTTCTTTCTAAGCAGTGGACTTGTTCAACCTTTCAGAACTGTCTAAGCCCTCTGCCTGTGTAAGAGCCCAAGAAAAGACCTTCATTCATTAGAATATCTGAAAAGAAAATGTGAGAGGCACAAGGGAGGCATATGGTGGCACAAGGGCCCGAGGCAGAAGGACTAGGTGTTTGATATTTATGGATGGCCTGGCCTACATTGTCAGATCCTGTCTCAAAAGAGAGAATGATTATAGATTGGAGTGCACAGTGCTCGAAAGTCCTATACGCCTGCTAGTATAGGGTGGCTGGTACTAAGAAAAGGAAGAAAGGGGTCAAAGAAATGGAACTCACTGTGTGCAGTGGAGTTGAATAAATACAACGGAAAAGACTGAATGTTAAAAGGGGAAGCTCTGACCTTTCTGAGGAAGTGTCATTCACATTCAAAGTCATACTTGAATGTTGTCCTGGGACCCTGGTTAAGACCATGTCCAAGCCCACCCACAGTGAACTGCCCATGTGTGTACAAACAGAGCATGTTTATTTTCTTGGTTGAGAGCTTACCTGAAATCTGAAATTCTGTGAAGCTGAATAAAACAAAATAATAACAAAAATAACCCTTTCACAAGGTGACTGAATTCGGAGCATATTTCCGATAGAGATCAGCAAGGAGTACATGGTTGGCTTTTATATATGCCTTGACAATTTTTCTGTCACTTAAATCAGAAAAGATTTAGGAATCATGCAAATAGAGTTGGTCTGATTCACCAGAAACACTCTTGTATGCCTACAGGGACCTTCCAAAATGTCTGCTTATGATAAACTACTCTGAGCATAAGAAGTTTTCAAATGCTGAATTGTGATCAGCTATAAAAGCTATGAATGTTAATATCTCTGTAAAAAATAAGACTAAGTGGCATCCGTTCCCTCCCACACTAGGCTTCTGAATTATCATAGCAAAACACAATATCATATGCTGATAATTATCTGATGAATTTTGTATCTATAAAGAAGAATGGAGGTAAATTCCACTTAATTAAAGGCATATCTCTCTATGCAGGTTTGGAGAGATGAAATGATTAGCCCCTTATGAAACACCTGGCATATGAAAGATAAACAATAAATAATACTTTTGAAAGATTCTTTCCAGTGCTTGCTCACCACATCCATGCATCCTACAGAGATTCTTAAAGCCTTTGAAAAATTTCATTTTCTCTAACACAAAATAAGGGGAATAATTGCTCTTCCACAATGACATTAAAATTTTTAATTGAAAAGTGTTAGGCATCTAGTACAAGGCTTGCCTATAGAACCAATCAATGGGATTTAAAAAAATACATTTTCAATTGATAGAAATGACTATTTAAATAAAGCATGAGTTGGGGTACACACACACATACACACACACACACACACACACACACACACACATATATATATATGCAGAAATTACTACTAGTTACCAAGACCAAACTGAAAACACATAGCTCAGAAAGTGTTGCTTGTCAACAAGAATTGAACTGAGGAGCCATTGATTCCTGTTAAAATTAATCTACAGTTGACATATGTTTCTATTCCTGGCAAAAAATCAACCAACCAACACTATGGTGATATTGATGATATATATTCATATTTGCATATGACAGACAACTACAAATTTTGCAACTCCACTGCTAACTTTAAAGAAAAACATCCCAAAACAGACAGACACATGGGAGCAGCTGTAGGGTTAGTTATTTCCAATTGTTCTGAATCACTAACTGCAACACTGCAAATTATCTATGAATTATATTGAATGCCATCTCCCACACACCTGCATCTGAGAGAGGCACTGATTTTGTGTAAAGCCATGATTTTAAAATAAAACTGTGTACTTTGATTTAAAAAAATTGGCCATACTATATGTATGTAATCCACTGCATAGGATTTTAGTGCATCATCTCTGTTGTCTTGATATTGCCAAAGGCATATGAAAATAAAACCCTTTAAATTCTTATAACTAGGAGGATTATCATTAGGATTTTTACCTATTAAGGATGTAAGACATATTTATATAGAAAATTTCCTTCCCTTGATCCTGCAGAGTATGGAAAATGGGAGTCTCATACTCTTACGATTAGATGACACCAGGTAAGATCCAATCTTAGCAGATGCTGGATTTAGAGGCTTCTCTTGCTGGCCTCCAGAGTCAGGTAAGCAGATTGTGAAAAAACATCTTTCAGTTTTTGTTGTTTGTTTTCAATTAATTAATTAACTTAAATTGTGAGGGGAGTTACCTAGCAGGGACAGGTGAGAGTTTTCCATCCATTAGCCATCAAAAAACAATACCTTCATTTCCACAAAAAGAAATAGTTTCTGGTAATATACTATGTGAACTTGGAAGTAATTTTTCCTTAGTCTGTATGAGAACCCAACCTCTATGGTACCCTGGAGACCTGTGCATCTCTTGCAGAGATGGTCTAGGGTGGTACCAATAGTCCTTTCCTCTGATGTCCAGACATATTCTCTCAGGTATTCCATCAAACACTAATCTGGGCATCATTATTGACTTGAAGATACTGAGGGAATTCTAGCTGGCCGATCCAATTTGGTTGACCTATAAAATGGACTGAACTGCCATAAAGTAAATAAAAATACTCTACTTATTATGTCTAGAAACTTTATTTTACTCATAACACAATATAGATTATTACCTGAACTGTTACCTTTTACAAAAATGCTCCCCCATTTATATGGAAATGAAAACACCCAAATGTGTTTGACCTTGAGTATTAAATGTGACTTTCATCATTTGTCTCATGAAGAATATGAGTGATTGTGTAGACATGTGTTTTATTATTCAGCTAACAGGCTTGTTATAAGATGCAAATAAGAAAGAGAATCAGATTTTTGAAGTGGCACTTTCAGCCACAAAGTGAAAATTTAACACATGCCTGTCAATTCCATCTTTTCACCAATTTCAGGGAAAGCATTTGAATCAAATCTGCCCTGCCTACCTCTCTACAGTGTGTCTCAGCAGAGTCCTAGGTGCTTGGCACATTTATTGATTGCCTATTAAAAATAGGTGTGTTTGCTGGTTAGGTGCTTGCTAAAGCCTGATGACATGGGTATATACCTTCTACTATATCTGACACTGTATCTGTTATCTCTGCCACATTAAGAAATTTGTCAGGTATCTCCCAATCTCAGTTCTCTCTGCAACTACAGTATTAACAATCTTGGATGTGAAAGGCTGGATCTATGCAGTTGCACCGTATATGACTGTAGCTCCTTATTTGTTCCAGCACATTTACATAAAAGAAACTTACATTGCATTTGGAAAACTACATGATTCTCTGCTATCACAACACACTGAAATGCATAAATAGCATTGCATATCAAAAATAATATGGAAAAAGTATGTTCATTTTCAAACTCCTCAGTATGGGTCTTTCCTTCTAGGTCACTGTTATGTTTGATGCATGTATGTTCATCACAAAGCCATCTATTCGTCATAGTAATTTTTGTTTCCTTTTTTTCAGTTTTTTTAACCTTTTTTTGTTTGTGTGTGTGTTTCAAGACAGGGTTTATCTGTAGCTTTGGAGTCTGCCCTGGAACTAGTTCTTGTAGATCAGGCTGACCTCGAACTCACAGAGATGGCCTGCCTCTGCCTTCTGAGTGCTGGGATTAAAGGCGTGTGCCACCACTGCTTGTCTTAACCTTTCCTTCACAAAGATAAAGATGTTCAAAATTTACTCTTCTCCAACAAACTTTTCAAAGCAACTTCCAATATTCTGCTTGACAGAAAATTAAAGTTAAATATTAACAGAGTCTCTCATTTATTTGTTAAACACAGTGCCTTTGGCATATAAGACAGTCTTAATTACTGTGATGACTTCCATTATTTGCAAAGTGCAGTTCTTATAGTTTATAGCTTACACAGTGAGGTAAACATCCCAAAATGCCTTTGATGCTGCTAGATTGCATAATAAGAATGAAGAAAAGGGAGAGTTAATGTTTCAACCCCTGGAAACCAAGAGACTGACTAATGTTCCATTAATTTAGAGAACATTGGAGTGGATTATGAGTTTTGAATATACGCAGTACTCACTGAGCACATAGGATAACATGGACTGCAGGAACTAACATACTATAACTCTCAGCCAGATTCTAGAATGATGACTGTACTGAATATATTTTACTTAATCCATAGATCCTAATATTCTCAAAACTACTTTCAGCAAATGAAGAAATGAATCAAATATTGAAACTGAGATTTTGTTTTTGACTTCTCTTTCAAAAAGAATATTGTTAATATATAGAAACACTACTTATTTTTATGTGATTTTGTAGTTTGTTATGTTGCTAAATTTTTGGCTATTTTATGTGAATTGTATTGATGGAGAAGTGAACTCAAGAGACTGATAATATAAGACAGTAACTTATAAATAGATATCAGGGTTGGTACAGATATTTGCAACACAAATTATATGAAAAATCTATATGATAGTACATATTTTGTTTAGATTAATTAAATCACTTCAGAATATACAGGTGTTTCTGACATTGTTATATACTATAAATGTTTTATCTTACTAATAACCTAAAAGAATGAAGAACAAAAATATTAAAATATAATTGGATCCCCCAAAATAGTTTCAGAAAGTTAGAAATTAAGTTGATGGAAACAATATGCATTTTAAATAGGTTGGGACAAATCTCCAAGTTATTTTTTTTTTCAAAGCATGAGTGAGTTAACTCAGGAGAGGAAAATCATCATGTTAAAATCTGGTAAAACAATGAAGCTCTAGACATACAATTATATAATTAACATTTCTCTAAATGCAGTTTCCATATTGAAGGAATAGATGCATCTTATTTGAAAGATTCCACCAAATAATTAAAAGTATCAAGAACCATCTCAAATTTTTTTCATGCTAATTTTAGTAAACAATTTTTCATATTTTTGAAGTAAATTAAAGAAGAATACTAACCAGAATTTCATAAGCATTTCAATAAGCAACTGTACATCCAACCATTTTATTGCATCACTGGGATTAATCAAGAGCATTATTCTTCTAGAATATTCTGTAGAGTTGATTCTCTGACATTAATTCCAAGTTTGATATCACACATCATCTAAAGAGAGACTGAAGTTGTATCTTCTTCTCATTCTATCACCTCAAATTCATCTCTTTTCTCCACTCCTGAGTTTTCTCTTGTTTGTGCCTGTTGACCCTTACCATCTTCTCTCAGGCATTATTAAAGCCTGAGATTATATAAAGACTTTGGGTATATCAAAGGTGGAAACCAAGTTTTACACTTTTTAATACTTACTAGGGATCAAATTCCAAGCTATAAGAATTATAATATCAAGAACTATATGGTATATTTGCACAAATTAGTAGGCTTTTTTTTTCTTTACAATATCTTGTGTAGTCTCATGTAGATATAAACTGTCTTTGAATGCTTGGTAATTCGTCTGTCCATAGCTAGTGGATTTTCCTGCCTGCACTTACCAAGGGCTGAGATTACAGACTCATATCATGCTTACCAGCAAGTGCCTCTGTGTTCAAAGAAACTTACATAACTTACTGAGCTATAATAGACTTAGGTTAGTTCTTATCCTGAGTTTCAATGTACCCATACTTTACAAGAAAGTAAAAATCCTAACTATATTACAAATATTACAAAGCTTTCCAGAGCTGTCTCACTGTCATCATTCCCCACAAAGAAGACAGGGTTTATAATCATGCTACTATATGTACCGATTAAGTAATTTGACTTTCATCTGTCTAAAGAGTATAAAACATTTAATTGCCTATCCTAGAATAATGAATATTGTAAAAGATAATGTACCAGATTTAAAAGTAAAGTATTTCTAAATAGTTCAACTACTTCAGCAATTTCACCATTACTCACAAAATGGCCATGTATACTAATTTCTTTCACCTCCATTCCATCCCACCAATGTAGAGGGCACCTATCATGGATGTAATTCCCAATGCCATGTAAAACGTAAGAAGGTGGAGACAATCTACTAGGAGGGAAACTGTTAATTAAATTTGAAAGGAAGGTGTGGAAAGCGTTGAACAACTGTCTTGTGTTGTTCACTGATAGAAATCCTCATGTGAACTTATCTTTGAAACAGAGAAAGCAAATCGTACAGGGGACATAATGCAGGCTTTGGTAGGAAGTAAAGGGAGGTAGGGTTACAGGTCTAAACAGTTTAGTTTGTTAGCTGAACAGCTTCTGAGAGGCCTAGAATCACAGACACCAACAAAGGCTTGATTTGAGGAGCTCCCTTAACAGGACCCTCTCATTTTCCTTAGTCTCTTTAGTTCCTTGACATGACATCAAATGCCACTCTATTCTTCCTACTATCCATACCTGTTGATAAAGCATTGCTATTATTTCCTTCATCAATAATCACAAGAAGGACTGGCTGCATCTCCCTGAACTGATACGTTGTAAGGAGGAATATTGTTGAGGGAAAACAAGGCCAATATTTCGTGAAGCTTCCCGAATGGAGACTGTATTTCTTCGGTTTGGCCTTTTTCTCACCAATGCTAAAATGAAAATAGTTCCCATTGCCCCATTCATGAGACGAAACATTATGGGATACAGAGGACATAATGCAGAGTACATAAAACAAAGGACAACAAATAATACATTTTAATAAACATCTTCCAAACGCTAGTCACTGCAATTTGTATTTTACAGTTATCTCTTGTAATCATTATGAAAATACAAGCAAATGGGAAATATTAACTTTATCGGATAAAAAATAATAAAGTCAGGAGATGTAAACAAAAACCCTCCCATGAACAATGCAGTAGACAAGGGGCCAAGAGGAAAAAATCGCAAGCCTCCACTTTCTAGAAGAGAAAATATTGTTGGTAATGGTTCGTGTTGTATTCAGACTTTAAATTTATTTTGTCTATTATAATTTCATGTTAATATGAAGTTAGAAAAAAGAAATTTTATGTCTTCTTTTCGTGCCAAGTTACTTCAGTTTCTCACTAACAATACATTACAAATTTAACAGATAATTTGGCAAGGAAAGCTATATTTATTAATTTTCTTTTTGTTTATTTTAAAGTGTGTCTTTCTGCATGTCTGTATATTTATATACACATTTTGTATAATTACATATATATATATGCATCATGGGAGTGGTTGGCTTTTATGGAGATTAAAGAAGGTGTTGAAGAAGGTCTCCTGTAACACCAATTACAGGTGGTTATGAAGCATTTGAAGTGGAAACTGGAAATCAAATATTTCCTTTGCAAAAGCAGTAAGTGCTCCTAATTTCTGAATTATTTCTCTAGTCACCCCATGTGTGTATGCCTATAATACACACACACACACACATATACATGCACATATACAAACACACATGTACCTGCACATGTATATTATATATATAGCTATATATTATATATTACATATAATACATGGAAAATAACACACAAACACAATACTTTGTAGAAGCTTGTTCAAAAGCAAGGAACATATTTTGTTGTCATGTTTTGACCATATGCTATGTCCAATAAAGGAATTCAGTTGTTTTAAGTCCTTTTATAAATGACCAATCATTTTAGCAAAAGAAATAAATAAAACTATTATTTTTAAAAATTTTATAGAAAATTACTATAGTTAAAAGTTGATCAAAAAAGATGGATGTGTAAAATTGATTTTGTTGAATTTGAATATGATATCTACAGCAACAGTAGTGCATCTGATTTATTTTAATTTTTTATACATTTGCTTACATTGGTAGAATTCATTCTAAAGCAAAAATTCTCTAATCATAAATTTGTTTTTTTTTTATTTTCTACATCCTAAATCTTTTCCTTTTCTGAATGTTAAAGTATCTTATTTCAACGTTTTTAAAAGAAATCAGTGAATGGTGTTTCCAAAGTGCTCATTTCTTACTGGAATGCTCAGGGATAGAGGGAGAGATGAGCGTGAAGACTACAATGCCATTTCTGTGTGAGAACTTCTAAGACAACCTGCTCATCATGAGACAATGCTCACTCTAATACCAAATAAAATGGGCAGTATCAATTGTTTTACTTAAGGGATGAGTAGTGTGCAGATGGGAGCAAAAATTACTTCATAAATCAAGGAGAGAGATAAGAAACGGTATCTGTTTTGTTTGTTTTTAACTATTCTTAAGAAGAACATTGATCTTTGCATAATATTACATTCATGGAATTATATCTTTCATATTCATTAAATGATTTATACTTGTCCATTTATTGTGATATCAAATTACATATAAATAAAAACCTAAACATGAAATGCAATTCTTATCAATCATTATAACTGACTCTTATTTCTGATATTTTCTATCTCCTAAATATTTTCTCATTGGCCTTTATTAATTCTCACAGGGTAAAACACAAATCCCATTAAAATTAACTTTGAAAGCAACCTAATGTCTTGGAGACCATTTGAAGGTGGATTATCTTTATATTAAACCCCAAGATAGAAATAGTTAACGTCAGTGCTGTGAAAACATTGCAGATATTGCCTGGATAGTATGGCTTACTCCTCCACAAAACTAGATCACATTCTTACTCATTATTATTTTAGAAAACCCACATTTCAAGGACCTACAAAACTGGGCATCTTTCATATGGAACCTAATTAGAAAACAGTTTGGAAGCTGGAGGAATTCTTAATTTAAAACAATTAAAGGGAAAGGTATCAGCTTCATTTTAGTTCTGCTCATCTTTCCTTCATAGCTGCGTGGAAGAGATTGTCTTCCCCCATGTCTGTGCTTCCCCCAGCATTATGTCATAGTGCACTGCTTGTAAATCTAGGAATCCATGGTGGCAATTAGTTTCTGACACTCCTGCCCCAGCTAAGAGGAGTGCTGACAGATGACACCCGACATTCCACCCTGAAAGTGCTTTGATGGGTGCTTTCATTCACAAGTGACACCTCTCCAGTGGGTGGGGCCAGCCAACTGTATCCTCTAGCCTTATTTCTGTTCTGAAATGGAGAGCTCCCCTTTCCTTCTCACCCATGCCCTGAATCCTACCGTGTCACAGTTAATCTGGTTATTGAATGGGAAAAGCATGTCACATTGTGACTATTTTAGGAGCACAGTCTTTTGCATAGCAGATCATTATGGGCCCTTTACCACTCCATTGTTAAAATAAGGTTCCCAATGGTATCTGTCATCTTCTCAAATTTGGGGCTAGGTTTAAATGTGTGCTCCCTCTCCCAGTATCTTATGTAGAACTACGCTATGTGGAGTAATTTCATCTGTTTTAGTCATTCTGAAATCATTATCTGACAAGCAAATGGGGCAAACACACACGCACATGCACGCTTCAAAATTCAAAATTGGGGCACATGATTTATTAATTTAAGATTTGTTTATATATCTGCCTTATGTCTTCAGCTGTGATCCATGGAACAGGAACCCAGTTTTAACTGTCTTTATTTCCTCAGTAGGCAAATTACATTTAATTTACAAAAAATGATTATTACTTTTGTGTGCTAATTCATTCAACTGAGTTAGTAATTAAATTTTTAAAAATTAAAAAAAATTACTACTGGACACACTTTGAATGCCTGCAATGTAATATAATAAATTTCAGTTAATTAATACAAATTTGAGGGCTTATGATCAGAAAATACAAAATATATTTTTGGTAGCTCTGCAGGATACTTAATGAATGAAATAAAAAGAGAGATTAGGTGACTCAATTCAACATTATTTTTCTACAACCAAAGTATAGTAAATATTTTTTTTTATTTTTTTAAATTTCTTTTTTCATTGTAACTACAGTTTTCTCCCCCCAATCACCTCACTCCCAGCCCACCCCCAATCCACTCCTTGCAAAAGGGTAAGGACTCTTAAGGGGAGTCAACAAAATCTGGTACATTAAGTTGAGGGAGGACCAAGACATTCCCCCTGCATTAAGGCTGAGTATGGCATCCCTCCATGAGGAAAAGTTCCAAAATGCTAGTTCATGCATTAGAGAAAGATCCATCATCTTGCATGTAAGTTTTATCTTCTATTGTAATCTTTGTAGTTTGGATTTCTAGAATCACCCCTTTGTAGATCTTTCATTGGCTCAATGTGGGTAACTAACTTCTATAGGAAGAGGAGGTGACAAATACACCCTTACCCTGGCTTCTAGGTGGTTTTCTTCAAAAGTTTGAGTCTCAGTGAACTGGTCATAAGGAAAAGCAGACACAACCATAGACAAGCTAGAATAATAAGGGATGCTGGTTCAATAAGGGATGTTCAAGTATTCTTCAATTCTGCTTTTAATTTTTCTCTGCTTCAAATTCATCTTGAGCACTTTTAAATTTACATTTCCAAGCTCCTGTCCAGATATTCTGATTCAATGCTCTTGGATTCTAGCCCAGAAATATTCATTTTAAACCATCAGTTGTCAGTTATATGTAGGTGTTTCATGAACCACACACTGAGAAAATGCCACTTATTTATGTCTGTAACATGAAGAATCTCACTCCCTCCTCCCCTCCTGCCCTCACTAATAGTGGTGACCATTATTTTCCTTTCCCTCTAGATGAATGGGGTGAATGCATATGAAATTTTGCTCCCAAGATCTTGGATGAACAACAGTGCAATGAGACTATTTATGTGCTGCTTGAATCTAACTCCAAAGAATGTTGTGGGCATATTCTCTGGACTGCCACGTAACAGTCTTTCAAAGTTCAACCCTATCATGATGTGAGCATCCCCATTGAACTCACTCTCAGAAATTTATCTACCATAAACATTCCTTGAAACATTTATGTACACTTTGAAAATAAAACGTCAAAAATGGGGAAAAAGAGGAGGAGAAAGATGAGGATGAAGAGTAAAAGGAGGAGGAAGAAACAAGTATTGTCTCCACCGCCTGCTTCCCAAATAACCCACAGCTACTTCCCAAATAACTGGCTGAGAGACTTGACATAAATTATAAATGCTCTGCCAATAGCTCTAACTAACTCTTTCAACCTAACCCATTTCTATTCATATGTGTGCTGCCCCAAGGCTCATGACTTTTACCTCTATATCACTTTGTGTGTCTGAGTCATTCTCCATCTGGCTGGTGACTCCTCTGACTAACTCTTCCTCAGTCCATCATTCTTAGTTTGGCTTTCCTTTCTAACTTTATCTTGTTCAGCTATTAGTAAGTCAGTTGTTTATTAAATTAATCATATTAACAGATATTCACACAGTGTACAGAAGGACTAGTCCACAGCAGAGAACAGGGACAGAGGAGAAAGAAAACTCTCAATGGCTTTTCTATTAAAATTTTTCTAATTCCTTCCACAAACCTCCCAAAACCACAGGTCAGGCATGTCATAGCAATTCCCCACTCTTCTGATACCAATTTCTGAAACCTCACATGCCAGGCCTCCATAATCTATTGGTTTTGGTGGTCATCCCATGACACTGTCACCTACAAATCTGTAATCTTCCGTTGCAACTGGGTTGCACTTTCAACAATATAGCCTCTTCTGGGTTCTTTTCAGCAATTCAAGCCCTGTCACACAATGTAAAGCTTCAGTTGCTCTCTATGACTCCTCCAAGCCTTCAAACCATTACCACCTGGGTGACCCCTACACTAAAAATTTTGGTGTTTCAGCATGAGGCACAACTTTGCCCACTTCTGGAATGCATCTTCTGTGTTCTGACTCTCAGGAACCAATTCCAAGAAGACTTCACCTCAATGTTGCTGATATCTTCTTAATCACTGCTAACTTCTTAGCTCCAGCTGACCAGTGTCAATTATCCCAGCAGAGCAAAGGTTTCTCTTAACCTTTTCTGTCATGCTGTAATCACAACTTATTCTGCCTAAGCTGCCCAAAACCACAGATTCTTAACTTAAATTGTGTGCTGGCCCTATGAGAATCTATGACTCTCAAATTTTCCCTGGAACTTTACAAGTCAAACCCTTATTTTACATTATTCTTGTTGGATGTACCATTGTACTGACATCTCCAAGAACCTGGGCACGTCTGTGAGATATTTTTCATAACTGGGTCCAGCCCAAATTTCGGCCACTCCTTTAGGGATAGCATATAAAGAAGGTTTTGCATTTTGCTTGTTTGCCTTCACTCTCAATGTCAAGGTCACATATTCTGTTGCTGAGGCATTCCTTCCTTGTTATTAGAGCCTATCTTTAAGATTCTGATGAAGAGTGAATATTCACTGAGAAAGACACCATCCAGAATATCAACCAGAAACTTTTGGAACAGTTATTTTATGACTTTCTTTAATTGCATTATTGTAACATTAAGGTACTTGTATGTGGTGTGTGTGTGTGTGTGTGTGTATGTGTATGTGCATAAGAGAGACAGACAGACAGACAGAGAGAGGGAGAGAGAGAGAGAGGAGAGAGAGAGAGATGTTATCCATGGCTGATGGTGACAAGAAGAAAGGAAGGAAAGAAGGAAGGAAGGAAGGAAGGAAGGAAGGAAGGAAG
>LOEQ01001817.1:111909-126653 GCA_001685075.1 Bramus lutescens
TATATATATATATATATTTGAGACCAGCCCTCTTTGGTTTGTGGGGTTGGTGAAGACCTTTTTTCCCCCATTCTATAGGCTGCTGTTTTGTCCTATTGACAGTGTCCTTTTTCTTATAGAAACTTTTCAGTTTCAAGAAGTACCATTGTGGGGCATAGATCCTCATAAAACCTAAAAAAAGAAAAAAAAAGGCTTCTGGATCCACAAAAATGGGGGCCAAGCATGTTTTTTTGGTGATGACATTGTTTTTTCATGTGGGCTTTGTTTGTTGGGGGCAAGCAGGAGCACCATGGCTCTTTTAAGAGAGATCTTCCTGACTCTGACATGTTCAACTGAGTGGAGCCAAAAGACAAAGCAGACTTAGTCCTAGCCATGCTTCTTAGCAGTTTAGTAGTGGCTCTGCTCAGTAAATGATTACAGATATGCAATTAAGACAAATTCGAATGGAAGAGACCTTAAAATGGGTCACAGTGCTGAATAAATATATGTAGGATTGGAAGGAAAAGAAATAGTTATAAAAGGAAGTTAATGGGTTTGAAAAATAAAACGAAGTTGGCAAGAGACTTGACTCTAGGGGGGTTCCCAGGTGTCCAAGGAGATGTTCCCAGCTTGTTCCTTGGACAGCTGAGGAGAGGGCGCCTGAACTGACGCTATTCTATAGCCACACTGATGAATATCTTGCATATCACCATAGAACCTTCATCNACCCTGACTGCTCTTTGGACTGGAGAGGGAGGGGGAGGGGAATGGGAGGAGGGAAGGAGGTGGAAACTTTTAACAAAAAAGTAAAAAAGTGGCAAAAGATTCCCCCCAAAAAGAATTTTGCATAAAAACTCGAAGAATTGCTTTTGTCATTGTAGATAGCACAATGTAGATACCTTATGAAAATGCAGATTAATCTACAAAAAGGTTTGCGTGTATATTTAGTGAATCAATTCTTGTTTTTTGAGTTTTATTTCCAAGAACTTTTAATCACCTACCTAATCATTCGAAAAATGTTATCATGTCGTTGAATGACAGAAAGACATGGTATTGAAATTTTTTCCATGTTCAGACATTGAAGCATGCTAGTAAGATATTTATTCAATTATTTAAGAAGATTTGCTTAACATCCCATTCAAATTTTCCAAACTATTTAATCATATCCTAGTTTTGTTCCTTTTTATAAAATACCACAAATACTTTCAGTGAAATGTTTTCACAGTTTGTTATAATGTTAGATAGTGAATAATTTTAAACTATTTCCATTCAGTTTTATTGACCATTTTGTAAATAAATGCAAGCTCAAGNTTAATCATATCCTAGTTTTGTTCCTTTTTATAAAATACCACAAATACTTTCAGTGAAATGTTTTCACAGTTTGTTATAATGTTAGATAGTGAATAATTTTAAACTATTTCCATTCAGTTTTATTGACCATTTTGTAAATAAATGCAAGCTCAAGCGTGAAAATACATACACAGCATAAGCTGTGGTTAAGACAGCTCTAAAGTATTGTGATTTGTTCTCTGATACAAAGTAGCTGGTTAGTAGTGATTAGAGTGCTTGTTAATATTTTCAAATATCTTATGCTGTGACTCAGAGAAGTCACCTAAGGAAAGTTCATTATGTTATTAGATAAGTTATATGTGAGTGTTTGTGGGTAAAACATATATTCTAACCTTACTTCTTCTGTATAATTCTTAGTTCACATTATATTTTGATTTTTTAATAAAAAACAAAGTCTTTAATAAGAGAGAGTAAGACATTAATAGATTAAAGGAGTAAAGAAAATAAGCCATATAAAGATGGATCATGCATATTATTGTGCTTTCTTTGAATTTTTTGACTGTGATAGAAGTAAGTATAGAGAGATATTTCACTGTATGGGCTGCTAATCTAAAACTACATATATTTCTGCTCTTGATTAATGTATTGTGCTTGTGAAGTTCATTTAGAAATATAACGTATAATTGTGAAATACAGGTTAATAGATCATATATATATGTATATATATACATATATATATATTGTAACTTCAAAATTTGGGTCTAAGGATATGTTGCTTTGGAAAAAATGGTTCTGCTTTTGTTTCCATAGAGGTTGAAAACCTACAGGTTCATTCCAGGTTAATATGGTTTGATGGAAAAAGACCCCTGAAAAGTCTCCAGGAACCCCAAAATTACTTTGCCTAACATAAAGCAGGAAGCAATATCGAGAGAACTATCCCCAAATTCCCTAAATGATTGTTTATAAATGTTTATTTATATTTAATACGGGATATGATATAGAGATGACTATATTGCTTTGGTTTGGATCTTAGTCTATTGATACAAATTTAAGGTCAATTATATTTCCTGCTTCATGAAAGAATCTGCCAGACATTCTGTAGGACATAGAAGAGAGAGACTGACACACTGCCAATGTTGGTGGAAATGTCTTTGAAATTTCCTGCTTGATGGTGGTCTTCCAGATACTATGGGCCTGTAGGCTAAAGGTGGTTACTCAATGTTATAAAAGAACTTTTGGAGACTGTCCAGGCAATAAGACGTCTTTGTCAATTCTAGAGTTGGATTTTAAATCTTTTCACTCTGATTTTCTTGTTTTTGTAGACAATATTATACATTGTACCTTTACATGTCTATTGTCTCTATGCTATCTATTATCTCAGTGTAGTGGTTATGTACTTGGATTGTGACAAGAAGAATAATGGGATTTAAATTTAATTTTATTTAAAGTTAACATTTATATGTGTTTTGATGAGGATAGTATAGAGTCCAGCTATAGAGCAAGGGACTCTCAAGTATTGTGGCCCTCTGGACATTGTCCCATGTCTCATTTGGTTTTGTGTCAGATATTAGTGTAAATTTGTCTTCAATTGCATTATGATATTACCTGTAAAATTAAATAAGAGGGATTGTTGAAGAGTTCTTTCCTCATTCATAAAGTCTAGATTCTGGTGTGTGCTTGTTTAGCACAAACTGGTTTCTTCAAATTTTCATCATTAAAACAAAAGTTTGGTCAGCGAACTGTCTCTTTAATTTATTTCAAGTTCCTCCATTCAGTTAGGCAACAATATGGGTTTGAGGGAAAAACCCCCAGTAGTTGAGATTTAGACTACTTTGCTTCACATGAAACTTATGGCTTCTCTAATGAGAGCCTGTCTTAAATTATTCAGTCTCTATAGGTCTTATATCTCTCATGTGTAGAATAAACATTTTACTAAAAAACAGCATTAGAAGAAAAACTTGACAGTCTTTGAAAATTGGGAGGCTAAATATTTGTCAGGCAATTTTAGCCATTTCTCTGTTGCTGTGATGAAATAGTCTGAAAACAGCAGTGTGAAGAGGGAAGGGCTTATCTCAATTCATAGTTCAGAGCACAGCGAAGGCAAAGGGACTTGAGACAGCTGGTGACATGACATTAGTAGTCAGGAAGAGAAAGCAATGGATCCCCATGCTCACCTCATTCTCTTCTTTTTATAGAGTCCAGGATCCCAAATCAGGGACTCTTGATATCCACAGCAGATGAATCCTCTCACCTAAATTAACATAATCAAGGAAGTTCTTTACAGGCACAGCCAGATACTAATTCTTCACTGGAGGCTTTTTATTTCAAATCCTGTCAGTTGACAGCACTAAGCTTTATACAGGAAGAGTATGATCAAGAAATATTAGCGAATTTTTATTAGTTCTCTTTTAGTGTTCCCATTTTTATTCCTCCTTTGTCCTTCCAAACCATGTAACTTTTCAGCCAACGTTCATAACACCTTCAAACATTTCCTAAGAAAATGGCTACATAGTGCTTAATAGTGACTTAACAGGTCCTTAAATTGAAAAAGAAGGTAAAGAGAAACAAAGTCAAATGTATTGTCTGGAAGAAATCAATATTTCTGGTAAGGAATAATGGTTAGGCATCAGAATGTATGGATGTGAAAGCTTCATAAAGCAATCAAGCATGAGATGTTACTGTATTTATCAACAGCATGTTTCAATAACACATGGTTTCAGCAAGTTATCACTTCTCTTGTCCTCTATTCAGACATATTTCCCCCAAAACTTATCTATTCTCTTGACTCATGCTTATTCTTGTTGTTTTGTTCAGTAGACAGAGTCCCACTGCAAGCAAGTTATAATGTGTGGATTTGACAACTCTAGTAAGCATTTTTCGCAATGCTTTCTACCATGGATAAATAGCCGACTATGAGCACAGAGATCTTGTCTTCTTTAAAGATAATTCTCATGGGAAGATAGTAAAACCAGTAAGACTAGTCTTTTTCTGAAGTGTATCTAATAACAGCTTTATTGTGAACTAAAATAAATCTGTATATTCTGGTGCTGTCTCGCTCTCCCTTGTCCAACGTCCAATTTGAATTAGTTGGTTTGTCTCGTCTCCTTTCAACCATAACCAGCTAGCCCTCATTGCTCAAAAAGTGTATCTTAGAATAGTTCTGAAGTAGGTGATGGTATGAGAATGTCTAGTGTTAAAATATAAGAGGGAGTGGGGGAAAGAACATTGTCACTTATAATGTTCTTTCTGAATATCATCAAGTCATATTTGGAGTTATCGCTAGCATATTTGAGAGCATTTGCCTCAACTCTGGGTTCTGCTTTATTAAATCATTTTGTGCCAGAAAATGCTATTTAATATTGTATTTGCTCTCTCCAGGTGGGAATCTTGTTAGCAGTGGTGATGAGGAAGACTGAGTACATGCAGTGATATAGATGACCCTCAAAATAAGAGGAGATGAAGGATCTCAGAGGAAGGGCAGAAGGGAGAATTGTTCCTTGCTAAGGCTAACATTTTGGTTACCAGTGAAGGAGCTCTGTAAGCTACTTCCAGCTCAGGCAACCATGGAAATTGTAATTGTGCACTGATGATGATTCTTCCAGTCTGTTCTTTTCAGTGCTGTCATTGCAGGGACTCTCCTGACATCCGCAGTCATAGTATAGTTACTTATAGGAAAGTCATGGTTTATGGGATCCTTAAAGTAAATATATTGAGCTTAATAATTACTAATATTCCACTTCCGGATATCTTCTATCTGCTTCCACACTACCTATATGGGTGTATTTGGGCTCACAGACATACACACATGCACACATGCAATCACAAATGTTGTTTGGAGACCAATGGACATGAATTGAGTATTTAAGAGACAGTATGTTTTGAGGAGTGGAGAAAAGTAGTTTCCTTCGTCAGAAAAGCTTTCTAAACTGAAGCAAAACTGAGATTTAAAATATACATGTGTTAAAAGTGTGAAGTCAATAATTATTGATCACTTTCTCCAATATCTAAAATAAAACACATGCAATGACTAGGCTCTTATGTCATGTTGTACGATTATATCATCTTCTCATGTTTTTTTTTGACCTCCTTACCTATTCTTAAACAAAATGGACCAAAAATTATAAAAAATAAAATCCTTTCATAAAAGAAAAGACCCCAGATCTACAAGCATGTTTATATTAGAATAAAACAGTAAAAATAAAGTGTTGTTGCATAAGTAACTTTCAATCCATAGTTCTATTCTCTTTTATGCAAAGATCAAAATGTCCTTTTCTGTGAAAGAAAAAAAAACTGGGAATATTTTGGATTCAATAGTCATCGCTAACTCTTTTTTCAAGTGCCTGACTTTGTCAGAAGCCATGAAGCCATTCGCAAAGCACTTTTCCTTAATATTTAAATTCCCTTTGAGGTTTAAGAGAAATTTAATTCACATGTTTCTAATGCATTTGCACTCAGCTCATAAAAACTGATCTTCAATTTGATCTCATTGTGGTCCAGGGGCATTAAAAAGCTTTCAAATGAGCCTTCATTCTTGAATTGAAATCCAGATGTTATGTTCTGTCAGTTCTAGGCAAATTTGAAACTCAAGGAAAAAAAGTCTTGGCCATAAATGGGAAGGCACAGATGGTTTTAGAGCTTGAAGAGAAAACAGAAGAGAAAGAAAGGCGCAAATAATAGGATTTTTTAAATATAAGAAACGATATCATTTTAAGGATCTCATTCAATGGATGATAACGTTCCACTCATTTAAAGATGGCAGACCCTTGCCACTACGAGAAACAGAATGAGCTGGGTTCAAATTCTAAGTGACATTGAGCTAGGAATAAACACTGAAAGATATTCTTTAAGTTAGTCATGAAGTGTGATTAAAATAAGTAAATAGTGGGAGGGTGGAAAGGATGGACTCAACTGCTGAAGTCATATGGTAACACTGTCTAGAATGGAAAAATAAGGTGATTTTTCTCACTTCAAATGCTCCCTCACATTAGCCACAACAAAAGATGGGAAAAGGAAAAGATATTGAGCATAGAACAATACAAGGCAGCAGTATTCACCTTCTAAATAATTGTATTCCTGGTTTCTCCCAGACACCCTACTTCTCAGAATTTATAACTAACTACTCAAGTTATAGCATTTGAGGCAAAAATAGAGGGAAATAGTTCCCCTTACATATGAAGGTTGTTTAAAACAGTTATTTTTCTTCATCTTTCTATCATTATGTTAATTTGTACAAATGTAAATATCTCTCACAGCCAACCAGTATTCTTGGGCTCTTTAGAATACTGGTTGTTAATTTGTCTGCCTTAACTATAAATATCTTCATAAGCAATATGGATTTATTAAAATTTAAACATTTTATTCTGGTAACTGCCACTTGACAATTATCTTATGGAAAAGAAAAGCATACAAGCTACATTAAAAGAGGGTCTGAGGTTAATGATAATTTTTTCTTTTTTTTTTTTTGAAAAAGAAAACAAACAATCTCTTTTCATTTTACATACCAATCCCAGTTAACATTCCCTCCCCTCCTCCCATTTCTCCCCCCTCCCCCTGAACACAACCTCATGTACTCCTCAGAGGGGGTAAGGTACATTGTTTGGGGGAAGGTCCAGAACCTCCCTACTATATCTAGACAGAACAAGAGAATGGGTTCCCAGAAGGCAGTACAAGCAGTATGGATAAATACTGGTGCCATTGCCCAGTGGCCTCATAATTTGCCCCACCCATGTAACTGTCACCCACATTCAGAGGGTCTAGTTTGGTCCTGTGCTAGTTCCTTTTCTGTCTGGCTGGAGTTGGCGAGCCCCCATTAATCAGGTAAGCTATTTCAATGGTTGTACCCATCGTGATCTTGATCTTTTTGCTCATACTCTCACTCCCCTGACTCTTCAACCAGACTTTAGGAGCTCATCCCAGTGCTCTGCTGTGGGTCTCTGCCTCTGTTTATTATCAGTTGCTGAATGAAGTTTCTATAGTGACATTTAAGATATTCATCAATCTGAATACAGGGCAAGACCAGTTCGTGTAACCTCTCTATTATTGCTTACGGCCTCACTAGGGGTCATCTTTGTGGATCCCTGAGAATTTCTCTAGTGCTGGGTTACTTACTAGCCCCATAATGGCTCCCTCAATCAAAATATCTCTGTCCTTGCTTTCACCTCTGTCCTTCCTCCATCTCGACTATCCAGTTCTCTCAAGTTCTCCTACCCCATTTCCTTCTCTCCTCCTCTTCCCCTTCCACCCTCCCTTCCCCCTGACTCCCATGCTACCAATTTTGTCTGGAGATCTTGCCTATTTACCCTTCCCAGGTGGATCTATATATGTTTTTCTTGGGGCTTTCATTGTTACTTAGCTTCTCTGGGTTCTTGGACTATAGGTTCATTATCCTTTGCATTACAGCTGGTATCTACTTATGAGTGAATACATATCACACTTATCTTTCTGCATCTGGGTTACCTTACTCAGGATTTTATTTAGTTCTATTCATTTGCATGAAAATTTCAAGATACCATTGTTTTTTTTACATTTGAGTAGTAGTCCAGTGTTTAAACCTACCACATTTTCTTTACCCATTCTTCAATAGAGGAGCATCTAGGTTATTTCCAGGTTCTGGCTATTACAAATAATGTTTCTATGAACATAACTGAACAAATGTCCTCGTAATATAATTATGCATCTTTTACATATATGCCCAAAAGCGGTATTGCTTGATCCTGAGGTAGGTTGATTCCCAATTTTCTGAGAAACTGCCGTACTGGTTTCCAGAGTGGTTGCATAAGTTTACATTCTCACCAGCAATGGAGGAATGTTCCCCTTATTCCACATCCTCTCCAGCATTAGCTGTTATTGATGTTTTTTATTTTAGGCATTCTGGCTCGTGTAAGATAATATCTCAGAGTTGTTTTGATTTGCATTTCTTTGAAGGCTAAGGATGTTGAATGCTTCTTTAAGTGTCTTTTGGTCATTTTAGAATTCTCTGTTCAGTTCTGTGCCCCCTTTTTTAAATTGAATTATTTGGAATTGTGAGGTCTAATTTCATGAGTTCTTTATATATTTCAGAGATTAGTACTCTAAGGTAATCTGGGACACCATGAAAAGAACAAACTTAAGAATAATAAGGATAGAAGAATGAAAAGAACTCCAGCTTTAAGGCACAGAAAATATATTGAACAAAATCATAGAAGAAAACTTTCCCAACCTAAAGAAGGATATTCCTATGATGGTTCAAGAAGCTAATAGAACCCCAAATAAACTGGACATAAAAAGTCCCCTCACCATATATATAATCAAAATGCAAAAATACTGAATAAAGAAAGAATATTAAGAGCTGCAAAGGAAAAAGGTCAAGTAACATATAAAGGCAGACCTATCAGAATTATGCCTGACTTCTCGATGGGAAGCATGAAAGCCAGGAGGTCCTGGACAGATGCGCTACAGACACTAAGAGACCACAGATGCAAGCCCAGACTATTATACCGAGCAAATTTTCAATCACCATTGATGCAGAAAACAAGATATTCAATGACAAGACATTATTAAAACAATACTTATCTCTAAATCTAAATCCAACCCTATAGAAAGTATTAAAAGAAAAACTCCAACCCAAGGAATCTAACTATACCCACAAATGTTGTAGGAGGCTTCCTATTTGTTTCCTGGCTGGCAAGACTCCTGAAATAACCACACAGAAACTATTGATTAATTCACTACTTGGCCTATTAGCCTAACTTCTTGTTGACTAGCTTTTACATTTTAATTTAACATATTTCCATTATCTTTATATTTTACCATGGGGCTTGTGGCTTACCAACAAGGTTCCAGTGTACCTGTCTCAAGCCCAGCTTCATGACTTCTCCCTGACTCAGCCTCCTTTCTTCCAGCATTCAGTTTAGTTTTTTTCCCCCTAGCTCTACTCTACCCTATCACAGGCCTAAGACACTTTCTTTATTAACCAATGGTATTCACAGCATACAGAGGAGAATCCCTTATCACCTCCATGTTTCTGTTTAAAAAAGAAGGAAAGTTTTAACTTTAACATAAAACATTCCATACAACAAAACAGGTATCAAGCAAGAATTAGATATAATATTTATATCTACTTTATCTCTTATCATATATAAGAAAAACTATAAATATTCTTCAATTCCATCAAAGACTTCAGAAGTAAGCAGGGAATGTGTTGCAGGCAACTTCCAAAACTCCAGAAATGACAGAGATATCTCACTGCCTGGACAGTAACCCAAAGTTCTTCTGTATTATTGGAGCATCCAATCTTCAGTCCACAGGTCAATAGTATGCAGCAGACTTTTCCATGAAGCAGGAAATTTCAAAGACAGTTCTGCCTGTATTGGCAGTTTGCATCTTGCAGAATGTCTAGCAGAATCCTTCATCAAGCAAGAACCCCGAAACTTTAGGCAAGTTCAGCAGTCATTTTTCTGTGGGTACTGCATGTCCAGTTCACACAGCATACCACCAAGCAGTCCAGGCAATAGCAGTTTCTTGCTCAGTGGCTAGCCAACTCCATGGGAGCTTCTTTAATGCCTGTCATACTCTTGAAATAGGTTGATGCTTCCAGGAGCATATGTGTCTCATTGTCATGAAAAGTCCTAAATTCTTAAAATAATTTAAATGACAATTTTTGTAGTGTTTGAAAGATTTGTACAATCCCTATCCATCTGAAATACATCTCTGTACAACTAGAAAATCTAACTAACATGACTACAAACTTGACTATTAAGATGATTATCTATTAAGCTATATTTCTTAATTATACATTACACTTTTAAATGAGCTGCACAAGCACAATACCTTAATCAAGAGCAGAAGCATACATATAACAAAACTGATCTTAAATTTGTATCAATAAACCAAGATCCATACCAATGCAAATCTCTGAAGCATATCCCTCTTTAGATGTAAATAAACATTTATAAGCAATATTTGGGAATATGGGTGTAGTCCTCTTCAAACTGCTTCTTGTTGTTTGTTGGCAATGTGATTTTTTGAGGGGTGTTCAAGGTGATCTTTCAGGGGGTCTTGTTCCATCAAATCACATTACTCTGGAAGGAATCCACAATCTACATGTTATCATCCTCTGTGGAAACAAAAGAAGAACCTCTTTTTCAAAGCAACATATTCTTAGAACCAAATTTTGAAGTCAAGATACCTTTAGAGTATACACACTGGATTACTTTAACAGTCTGTACAATGAAATGTCTCTCTGTACTTAGCTCATTAACAGTCAAAAAATTCAAAGAAAGAACATACATAATCCAGACTCTGAATTTTCCATCTTTTCGTGGCTTGGTTTGACTCTATTACTTTTTTATATTTTTTTATTATCTTTATTCTTTTAATCTATGACTGTATGTGCTCTGTCTCTTTAAAGACTGTAGGTTTTTTAATAAACCATTTATTTTTTAAATAAATTTCTATATTCTTTTTCTTCTTCTCCCAAGCCTATGTACATTTCTCAAACACACTGTGTCTTGTTTAAAGGTCTCTTATGTCTGACTCTGTACATTGTTTATCTATAATCCTTTTCTGTCCTAAAGAGTTTCTAAAATGGTAAGCAGCTTGTTCACAGAAGCTCTAGGTGCTGGCTCTGCCTCTCTCTGTTTTTCAGAATGGTGGAAGGTACCATTGCTGCCAGCTCTGGGATTGCCAGGTAGGAGCAATGCTCTGTGAAGGAAGGTGCAGTACATGAACCTTCTTCTTTTTTAATCTGAGCAATAGCTCAATCTTCCATGCAGAGCATTGCATGGCCTGGAAATAGCTCTGTGTATGATGGATGGAATCGCCATTCTTTCCTGCCTGTTCACTCCTAGCAATCCTGATCCTGCTGCTTTCCCAGGTGACGAGTTAGGTGCTGAGCTGCAGGAATGGTCTCAGCTACTTTCCTCTTAACCTCAATCAGACATACAAGCACCCAGGCCCACAAACCCCTTTCAAGTGCCCCAAAGCAGAACCTCCCAAAAGAGCCAGAGGCAGAGTCGTGAGTGCTGGTGAATCAGGAAGCCACGGTTTTGAAGCCACATGATTTTTGTTTTTGTTTTTGGTTTGGTTTGGTTTTTGCTACCACTTATTCAGGAAGACTTATTTTAAGGGAGCTGTGGGAAGCTGCCAACTGAAAAAAGCCTCACAAACCCCAAAGAAGGAAACACACAAACACTACTACCAAAAATGACAGGAAATAACAATCATTGGTCACTAATAGCTCTTAAAATCAGTGGACTCAATTCACCTATAAAAAGACACAAGCTAAGAAAATGGATACAAAAGCAAGATAGATCCTTTTGCTGTACACAAGAAACACACCTTAACTTCAAAGACAGACATTACTTCACAGTAAAGGGTAGGAAAAAGATTAATGCTATTTCAGGTATTTTTTACTTACAAGGATGGGTGGATGGTGATGTCATTTTTTACTTCAGAAATTCCTTTAGAGTAACTAAATCTCAATTCTAACTTTTGTTCTGTGTTCACTAACTCATTGACATGGGTACCATATGTTGCCTCTAATGATCAATCCTTTCACCTCTAAAATGAGAATAAAATCTACATAATGAGGATGGAAAAGAGAAAATGATGAATGTTTATATGTGTGGTGGGGTCAAGTATAATAAATATGTCTGAAAATTATATAGTAAAATCCAATTCTTTGTATGATAGCCAAAATTAATTAAAATACATTTTATAATGTGACAAGTAGTAAGCTTTTTTATGCATCTGTCCTTATCCTACTTCCTTTTTCTCCAAGCACACATTGAGTTACTAGATATAGTTTGGAAAAAATATTTTCTATATTTATATATTTTAATTTATTTCCATTAAAAACTATTTTGAAACAATTTCCATAGTTCTGTTCTTAAACCTATTTCCACTATACATTTTGAAAAAAAGTAAATTTATTCATGATACATAAAGCATGCAGGTTTTAAGTATTTGTTAAATTTCATGAACTTAGACTTACATTTTATTTCCTAAGTCATCTTCACTCTTGTTTTGCAGCTTTGTTCTCTTTGAGAGTGGCATGCTGACCTTTTTGCATGTTGGTTTAAAAGTCTTGGTTCTGGTTTAGATTTTTGCATCCTTCTATACTAAGCCTCAACTTCCTTTCTAATTTTTTTAAAAATTTTAATCAAGATTTTATTACATTTCCCTCCCTCCCTTTCCTCACACCAATCCATCCTGCCTTCTTTTCACTGCCTCTCAGATTTATTGCCTCTTTTGCTTTGATTGTTATTACATATACATTCATAAATATACTAATGTAACTAAGTCTGTATAGTGTTGCTTGTTTGTATATTATTTCAGATTTGGCTACTTGATATTGAAAGAGAAATTAGGGTGCTCATCCCTGAGAACAACTACAGTTACTATTCTCTACAGCTCTTTTTCTAGGGTTAGGGTCCCTTGATATTTCCCTTTTTATATTAGCAAGACCTTCTTTTCAAATACAAAGGAGCAGGGAAAATCTGTGTGCATTAGCCATGACTTACTCAATTCTCCTCAGTTAACACATTGCAACTCTTCATCAATTCCACAACAGGCAAACTTTTCCTGACCTGAAGTTCACATGGTTCAATGATGAACAGGATAAGTGACTTAAGAAAAGTTCTGCATAAAAATATGATTAGATAATAGTGGCACAAAGCATGTGGGAATAACTAGTTAATGTCTGTTTTGACTTAAGGCCCACTCCACAAGATGAGAGCCCATACCAAACAGTTGCTTGGGTGACCAAAAAAACAGAAAGTAGGTAGTGTTGTAAGGAGGATGCTTGGTCATTCCAGCTGCTAGGCAGCTTCAGACTGCAATATTGCCATGTGGCTGCGGCTTACCAGGTAAAGTTCTGGCATCTGTCTCCGACAGGGCTACATGGCTTCTCTCTGACTCCACCTTTTTCTCCCAGGATTCAGTTTAGTTTTCCTTGCCTATCTACCCTATCCAGCCATACCAGTGTCTTTATAAATGGTATTTACAGCAGCGGGGAATCCTACATCACCTCCCCTTTTCTGTTTAAATAGTTCTCTCCAAACTGCTTCCTGCTGTTTGTTGGGCAAAGTAATTTTGGGGGCATTCACAGTGACCTCTCAGGGGGTGACGGTCGATCAAACTGCATTAGTCTAGAAGCAATCTGCAGGTTCTCATCTTCTGTGGAAACAAAAGAAGAAACCCTTTCCAAAGCAATATATTCTTAGACCCAAATTTTGAAGGCAATATTCCTTTAAAGTATATATGTTGGCTTAGCTTAGCAGTCCCCAGAATTAAATGTCTCTCTGCAGTAAAAAATTCAAAGAAATCAACAATATTATACATAATCCATACTCTCTAGGTATATTTCATCTTTATGTGGCTTATTTTTCTTTACTCATTTTAATCTATGACTGTCTGTACTGTCTCTTTAAAGACTTTGTCTTTTTATAAATCATTTACTTCCTCTTATAACTCTCTATACTCTTATTGTTCTCTCTCTCAAGCCTATGTGCATTTATTAAAAACACTGTATCTCATTTAGAGGTCTTTTTCACCTGAATTTGTCTTTATTGCATATTTGTAATTCTTTTCTGACCAGAAGTGCTTCTAAAATGCTACGCCCTTCTTATGAACTTAAGCAGCACCATGGCTAAGGGAAATATAGCACTGCCTGCTTGCCCCACTCAGTCCAGCATGGTGGAGCTGTTTGCTTCTTCTGAGAGCCATGCTTACATCCCCATTTTTAGGCACACAGACAGTCTATGTTGCCATTAAGCAAGTTGTAGCACTATTTAAATGTTCCATTGCTGGACCTCCATAAAGAGTCAGAGTTCACACTGGCAGCATAGCCCAGAAAGCCAGCATTTGAAAACCACAGTTTTTTTTCTGCTAACATTTAATCAGGAAAATCCCTCTTAAAGTAGTAGCTGTACTTGCCCAGTTGAAGAAATGTGGATAAATTTCGTTTTTCTGTGTCTAGAATTGCTTTTCAAGATTTTTCTTAGTTGGCCACATGGGTACACCAATTTATTTAAGGAGGTTGCTTGGTCATTCCCACTGCTCAGGACCACAGACACAAAATATTGCCACGTGGCTGTGGCTTATCAGGTAAAGTTCCTACACCTGTCTCTGGCAGTGCTACATGGCTTCTCTCTGCCTCTGCCTCCTCTCTCACTGGATTCGAATCAGTTTTCCCGGACTATATACCCTATCAGGCCAAACCAGTTTCTTTATTAGCTAATGGTATTCACAGCATACAGAGGGGAATACCACATCAAGGGAGCTCAAAGACCTAAGGTGAAAACAAATAGTACTGGTCTAAAAAGAAAAGAAAAAAGAAGAGACAAAATACTCATAATGATATTCTGCTATACTCATATATAGTCAGAGACGCATCCTCCTGCAGCAACAGGTAGGAAAAAATACAGAGAATCATAGCCAGATAACACACACACACACACACACACACACACACACACACAGAGAGAGAGAGAGAG
>LOEQ01001817.1:135493-146594 GCA_001685075.1 Bramus lutescens
TTCGCCCCGTTCTCCCTCGGTTCGTGGGTCCCGAGAGGACCGGTCCGTGGCACACATGTACACACACACTTTGAAGACAACTTTAGAGACAAGTCATTATATGTATTAAAGATGCGGGTCCATTCCCACTGGGTCATATAGCTTTGTGGCCATTCTATGCAGCTAAGTGAACAAATAAATGACAAGTCACTGGGCATGCAGCTACATTTTAAGAGACCACAGCAAAACTATGGGGTATAACTGTGGAATTTTTAAAGTTCTGTCATTTTTTAGATTGACTTCGGATATATTTCAACTTGCTATGTCTGTATTATGTTGCCTGATTAGAAATAAGGTGTAGTAACAAATTATCACTTGCTGCTGCATTTTTATTACCTGGGTTGGTTCTTAAGTATGGAATTCTTTACAACTTAGGAGAGTGAATAGAATCTCCAAGGCACATCACGCCAATTTTAAAGAAATCAAAAATTTTGTGCTAAATTATATGAAAGTTATCCATACAGCTTTTCTGTCATTTTGTTTCTCATTGAAATGATAAAATGTTGCTTTGCTGTATGAATTTTCATTAATTTTTGAGAGTTTCTCTCTTCTTTTTCTTTTTCTCTGTTAATAAAAGTAGGTTATTTTCCCATACACTATATTCTGGTTACAGTTTACACTGCCTCTGCTCCTCTCAGTTCCTCCCCACCTCCACTTTCCTATGGAAGCACTTTCTGTCACTCATTAGAAAAGAACAAACTCCTGGAGATAACAACCAAACATGACAAAATAAAATGTAATAAAATGAAGCAGTTGCGCACAGAAACCCAACAGAATCCGAAGAGTCCCGAGAGAAAGGCCAAGAGTTGGAGAACCCCTCATTCTCATATTAAGGAATCCCATAAAAATATTAAGCTTACAGCTATAATACTTACGTGGAAGATATGTTGCATATCCCTCTAAGCCCTGTATTTGCTGCTACAACAGATCCATTTTTTTCAGTTAGTTTTATGCATACTATTTATGGTATGCTACTCACTTAAAAATCCAAAATAATTCACAAACTTCCGTCCACCGCATTTGCCACTACACATTTTCAGTCCGTTTCTGTATTTGGCATGCTTGTCAAAGCGACAGCATTCATTATCTGCAGCAGGAAAATGTAAAGCAGCGTGTCATTCCTTTGCCACTGACTTTCCAAAGGTTAGCCAGTCTGGCTTCTGTCTCTAATCAGCGCCACACCCCTTTGCCAAGTATCTTCAAGCCTCCCATATTATGACAGGAGCAGCCGTCCTTCTGTTCCTAACTTGGCTGACTCATTTTTTCATGGTTTTCAGTGAAATATCACATCCTCTGTGAAGTCTTTACAAACTATGCCTTGTTATTTCAGAGAATCATATACTTTCTCATTGAAGCATGTTTTTTGTCCTTGCATATTCAGTTTCTATGATAGTTTACAGGTCTGAAAAATGCATGAGAGTGTCTAGATGTTATTCCACAGACAGGGATTAATATGGAGAGAATACCCCCAGAATACTGTATTGTACTGTATTAATGTCATAACATGTACTTCCAGGCTAAATATTCTATCAATACATTTAAATTCTACATTGATCACGGTGTAGTACAAATATAATGTCTTACTGATTGCCAAGAAAAACAAAACAAAAGCTCTTATGTGAAAAATTAATCGAAAAACGCATTGTTTATTGGAGTATTCTTACTTTGCCTTCTTATAACATTGAACCTGAATTCAATAAGTTTCTACTGTAGGCTGTATTTACTGGAATCAAACTACATTGAGCTGTGGCTAACCTGTCTTTTAACATATGCTGTAGGCTGCGTTTTAAGAGAGCAGTGGGCACCAAGCTGTGAGACTAAACTTTTATCATCATCTCTATAAATCAAGATGAAAGCTGTAGACGTCCTCTGGTGGGCCTCACACTGGCTATAGGAAAACAAAAAGGTGAACTGATTAGAGCATAAAAAGCAATTCCAGAAACAATTATTTGGCATTAGCAGAGCACCATTCAGCAGCGTGGGCTTTGTTGTTGCTGTTGTGTGCTTGATTTCATTTTCTTTTTCTTTTCTTCTCTTTCTCGCTCATTTTATTTTTATAAACCTAGACGATGGGGCAATAGGAAGCAGATAACTTCAGGCACGCTGCCAAACTGTGTCAATACCACACCTCAAAACAAATTTCCTCCCAGTAGTGTATATTTACATATATTCAGTTTTCTTAGAATATGAGTAAAAATCTGTTCTAAGTCAAGTTTAAGGTTATATTTCTCACATTTTTAATACCCTTTACATTATTTGGTTACTTTAGAATATTGCAAAGGAGTTCCTATCAAAATAAAGTGGTATTTCTTTCATACGAGGGACATGACAAGAAATGAGTTGATATACACAGTGTGTCATTAACCAAATTTTATTTTACATACAAAGTACACAGTTCTAAAATTAACATGCACTACAAATCCATGTATCTTTTTGTACAATATCAGTTCATTAAAAATAAAAATTATTTGGTATCAACTATGGGTAATAGATCAATAAAGTACCATTTTAGTGTTTGTTATCTTTAATAGATGATCATTAAAATAAATATGTGCTTTTCTCATAATTATGCTTTTAAAATGGTATTTTTAGTAATAAAATGAATTTTTAATTGAATTTAATAAAACATTGATAGAAGACTGGACTTAATCCAAGTGTAAAATGAAAATTAGAGTTATGTTTCATATTACTAACTTCTATACACATTAATGTAATTTAAATGCTATTTAAGTATAGCTTATATACACTCTATTTTAATATTAGAAGGAAGGAAAATAGATGCAATTATGATTATTGCATTGAATTTCCACAATGCAATGATATTACCTCTTTTCCTGAGTTTTTCTGAAGGTTTTCACTTGATTCTCCATGTTCTGTATTCTTTGTTCCTCTTCATTCTTTGATGACAAATAAAGAAAAAGAGATTGGTAGAATTCTAGGAATTGGTTTTTAATTTTATAATCTCCATGCATTCTGACTGATATGTGTCCTTCCTTCAGGATCCCATCAGTGCCTTAGTTTCTCCTTCAAGGAATGAAGGCCCATTCTCTGCTCATCCATCCATGCTGTATAGTAGAAATATCACGAAATGAAATGTGTATATTGCCAACAAAAGTAGTGTGCTAGATGCCCAGGCAATACTTTTGTGTGATTCCAGTTAGCTATTTCAGTCAATTCCTGAGTCATTTCTAGATAGGGGTTCAATCTTGACATGATGAATTCATTAGTCTTTGATGACAGGAGAAAAAAATTCCTTAGCAATCCTTCAACAAAGGAACTGTTTGATATTTTAGTAATCGTGGCTTCAAGGGAAAAATATAAAATTGTACAGTTAAAAAAATAGGTTCTTTTATGAAGTATAAAATTAAAGTGTACTGGGTAGGAGAATAAAGCAAATTATATTGGCCAATATATTTATGTCAAATATTTTGCCACTATTATCCAAAGGAGGCTGTCTGTAAAATATAAAACTTCAGGGAAGAATTTCAGTTCAATTTTATAAGAAAAGAATTTTAGCATGTGTATGTCCCATTCAATATTTGTGAGAGACACTAACACTTTTCTTGCTTTTGCTTATCTTAATTTCAAATTTAATTAAACATCATATAGATTTTTTAAAAATTTTCTTTATCTGGTAATTCCATTCTCTGACATGCAATGAGCGCTGGTTCTGGCCCATATAAAACAGCTAGTAAATCTTGGATTCTTAGAAAGAAGTTTGCATATTTTAGAACATTCAGTCAGCAAGTGTCAAAAACAGAAATTACACAACATGTCTCTCTACAATCTCAATGTTTGTGTTAAAATGGCTTTTACTTCCTGAATGAAAGAATCATTAATTTTTTAGTGATGACACTTCTGATAGGCTAAGTACTCATATGGGTTCATCCCTTAACACTTAAACACCCAAGCAACACTAAAGGATCTAATCAAATTGTATTTATAAACATATGTGACAATAATAACTAAGAAGCAAGAGGCCAGGTATTATTTTTTACTTTTACCTTTTCAATAAACGGAAAGAGAATTTATTCTGGCTTACAGTTCTTTCATAACAGGAAAGACAGGGCAGTAGGAGGTTAAGGAATGGCCCAGGAGCAGGAGGTCAAGTGGTTGTGATACATCCTCACTCAGGAAGCCCCAACTTGCTTCCTTGTGTATCACGGAAGTGCAAATGCTATCTTCTACTAATATGTAGATTTTCTGAATGGACCAAGGGGAATGGTGACATTTAATTTTATTTTTCCTCCTCTTCAAACAAAACTCCACAGTTTTAAGCATGGTGTCAGAAGAGAAACACTCTCTTCAACTTCCACCCCATGACTGCAATCATATCCTCACAGCATAGTCACAGACCCAAGGCTTACTTACAGGTTCCTATGACTGCCCTTGCTTCTTTAATAGCATATATTATTTTAGTGGAAGGGGTATTTGAAGATGCTGGATCATAAATCCTTCAAAGCAATACTGCCAGGACTTCATACAGCTGTGAGTAACCATCCCCACTCTGTGGATGCTTTAAAGTAAAAGAAAAACAGAGTTTGTTTGTAGCTAAAGTCATGAAAGTGATAGTCATTAAAGCTATTAGTTACTGTTTTCTGTTCTGAAAGAGAACAGATATTAACACTACAGCCAAGAAGATGTATTAAAGAACTTCTAGCTCCTGGGTCCTTGCCCTGCATGGTGTTGCTTTTCCTGCAGAGTTTGGCAGGGGACAAGCAGAGAATACTGTTCTATTTTTAATTTTAAACTTTTAAGCAGAAGGCCATCAAGAATAATCTGCTCGGTAAACATTTGGTCTTGAGTCTTAGCATTTCTCTTCACACAGCAAACACGATCACAAATGTTAAATGTTAGGGAAAAACCAATGGCATGTGTGTTTTACCAAGCGATTCCTTTGCCAAGAATATATTTAGTTTCTTTTCTGATTCATTTGAGGAAAGAAATGATAAGCATAGCTAAATGACAGCGTGGTCAGGCTTAAAGCAAGAACCTTCTAGCTATCTAGGCACAAGTTCAAGGGCCAGCTCTATTATTTACTGAATGTGTGACATTGGACATATTCTTGTAATATATTATTATGAATTCCATAAAACCAAATACAATAATAGTGTTGACGTATGTAATTATTTTAAATTTCTTTAATCCCCACACAACATCTTGACAGCTTTAGTGAGTGCTGCCATAAGGATTATTGTTATTTTTAATACTAGACACTGAGATGTTTGTTGTAAGTCATTAGAATTAAGTGAATCCTGTGTTAGCAGATTTTATTTTCAGACTAACTGCATGTAAGGAACCCATGGTAAAGTTTTCTTTTTTAGGAAAATATGCCATTATAAGGATATCTTTGCAGATTTTATACTCTGTATTCTTAACAACAATTGCATTGCCAATTTATTGTGCCTTTTTTAACACGCCTCATTTCTTCATCATTTAAATAATATTCATTGCATATCTACTGCTATGTGTTTGATATAAGCACTTATTTAGATAACACTGTGAAGAGATCACAGAGGAGGGTGTGGAAACACAGGAAGCAGAGGGAAAAAGGAAGGCAACTCCCAGTTCCTTGTTACTGTGCAGGGAGCAATGTATTTTATCCCATTACATTTTATTTGTGTCACTCCCATTCTGCTCTCAGTACGAAGAGACGAGGTTAATACAGTTTCCCGCCAAGACCCGACAGCTATTCTGTTGATTAGTTTGGCGTTACGTTGGAGCAGTACTCCTGCAGCCCAGAAGGGTGAAGGATGGCTTAGCTGAAAAGAGCAGGCGATGCACCCTACAGAGAAAGGTCGGTGATTCTGAAGCAGGCAGTGTGGTACCACTACTTGCACATATATGCACCGGTAAACGCTCTGGAAATTCCCACATTAGAGCAGAGCTCCCTAAAAAGGAAGTGATCTTTCCCCTCTCTAACAAAGCCCAAAGCGATTGAGCCGTAGAAGCTAATTTTACATCGTGCTATTTGGCTGTCGTCCTCTGCAGTACTTGCTGCACGGGTGCAATGATTGAGATCTTGGTTTTTTTTTTAAGACTTTTTTTCTGCTTAGAATACATTTATATAGTGTGTTTGACCCTTCTCTGTCCCCCAACCACTTGTCTCTCCAATGTCATGTGCTCTTTTTTAATTATTTTTTATGAATCTTTATTTAATTTACATCCCAACCTTAGGTTTCCATCCGTCCTCTCCTTCCAGTTCCTCCCTACCCCTTCTCTGCCTCCCATCCACATACAGTCCTCTGTTTCTGTTCAGAAAAGAGCATCCCTCTCATGGATACTGACAAACACGGCATGTCAAGTTGTTGTAAGACTAAGCACCTTCCGATGTATTAAGGTCGAGCAAGGCAACCCAATATGAGAAGTAGGCTCCCCCAAAAGTCAACAAAGGAGTCAGAGAAACCTCCTGCTCCCACTGTTAGGAGTGGACGAAAACAAGAAGACCAAAGTGCACAACCGTCATAAATAAGCAAAGCCTCCTACTACTCTTCCCTCTCTTCAGAAGGAGTTGCTGATCTTGGTCTAATGGACTGTGGATCTCTGCATCTGTTTCCACTAGTTGCTTGATGAAGCCTCTCTGATAACTATTGGGCTAGGCACCAATCTATGTGCCTAGAAATCATTATATTGGCATTCTTTTTCTCCAGTCATGTTTGATTCGATCCTAGATTTTGGGCTAACCAGCCTCTGTGTCCTAGGACTGCAGTCAGTGTCAGGGATGTGCTGACTCTCATGGCATAATGTGTAGTGGCATGATTCGCAGTTGGCCACTTCAACAATCTCTGTGTCACCCTTACCCCAAGACATCCCATAGAGAGGACAGACTGTAGATCAAAGTTTACGTAGCTGGGTTGGTGTTCCACTCCCTCCACCAGTAGTCTGACTTGGTTACAGGTGTATAACCATCTTTTCTAGGAGTTTTAGCTGGGGTCATCTTTATGTATTACTGGGAGTTTCTTTAAATAACCCTTACACAAAATGTACCAAATATCTTTGGAAAGAAAAATGCCCATCTTCAAGATCAGTGATCACAGTTAACCTAGTATAGTTTCTCAGCTTTCTTCTGAAAGTTGCATAATTTCATATACTCTACAAATACTAAAAGTTGTAATAAACAGATCATCATAATACAAGTATCTGTTGGAATGACAAATTCTAGGGACTTCTTATTTTACTGTCTTCCTAAAACCTTTGATTTATAGTATGTATTTCAAAATCTATTTTACTATGTAGACAAAATATTTTCAATTTATATAAAGTATTGCTAGTCTACATAAAATTCTCTAAAGTTTTTAGTTAACACTGTGAGAACTATCAATGTTCATTTATATTGTCTTTATTTCCTTAATCTGTACCAAAATGTTCTATCATCTGATATAATATTTATGATTTTTAGATTATTTCCAATGTTTTGCAGTTAAAAATTCTATATTTAAAATCATTGCTTATGTTCTTACATAAAATATTGAAAAAAGAAATACCTATAGGTAAGTTCTAGGTTAAACATATATGCTCTTTTCAGCTGTATTTGATACTAGTGAATTGTGAATTCTCAGTCTTCCAATAATATATATGACATGAAGGAAGTGAAAGTGACCCTCCCCCACTGTCTTCTTATGCCCAATTTGATGGATCTCTGATTAACTGGAACTGATAAAATGTTCTTTACTTTTTATTCTCTTCCTTAGTCTTTATGTTTAGGAAAGTAAGACTTTTGGTGAATCATAACTAACTCTACGGTTTCAAAAACTGCACAATGAAGTAATAATTTTTAAACTGCCTAACAGATGAGTGACCTCTTTCAAGTGTATTCTTTTAAACAAACATACTATACTTCTGTATTTGAAACAGGATATTTTACCATGTATCTGAAATAGTGATTTCTGTAAATAGCTGCAGAGATTATCATCTGACCTCAGTAATGAGTTTGTTTCAAATAATTTAAGTGTTTCTTTGTTCTTGGGAGCACACAGGGTTGAGACACACTTATGATTTTGATCTGAAAGACTTTATAACAACCCATAAAGGAAGTATTACAGTTTGGACCTTCTAGACAGTGGTGGATTTTGGAAATGACAGCATTAAGAAGCAGTGTCTTATAAGAAGAAGATAGGTTAATAGGAGTGTGAACATGACATTAACTTATCTCCAATCTACATATTATTTTTCAGTAAATGATAGGACATCATTCTAATTTTGGCTGAATAATGTCATACTGTATATGTCTTCCATTTTTTTATTCATTGATGAGTATGTAGTCTGTTTAAGGTTAATTTTATTTTATGTATATTTCTGCTCTTGATTAAGCTATTGTGTTTGTGCAGCTCATTTAAAAATATAATGTAAAATTAAGAAACACAGGTTCATAGGTAGTCATCTACAATAGTCAAACTTGTAGTAATATTAGTTAGGCTTTCTAGATGTTCAGAGATTCATTTAAGATGGATAGTGATTCTTCAAACACTTCAAAGACCTACAGAATATGACATTTAAAATGTTTTAAAAACTTCAACTTTTCTTAACAACGAGACACATGTGCTCCTGACAGCATCAATTTGTTCAAGAGGAAGATGGGCATCAAAGGGGCTTCTTAAGGAGTCTGTTAGCCATTTAGGTAAGAAATTGATCTTGCCTGGACTGCTTGTGATTAAGCTGTATGAGCTAGACATGCAGGACCCACAGAAAAACAACTACTAAACTTGCCAAAACAAGATAGGACAGTCCTTCAGGATTCCTGCTTTATTAGAGATCTGTCAGACACTTTACATGACCTAATCTTGCAACATATTGGTTTATTAATCAATTCTTTGTCTAAAAAAATCTTTGGCACTTCAAAATTTGGAGACTTAAGAATAAAATAGTAAATATATTCTTTTCCAGATTTTTCAAGGATGTGTTTCTTTGGAGTAAGGATCTAAATATCCATATATATGTCATATATTAAGACTTCCTAACTCTAATCGAAATTGCATTGGTCTCCTACAGAGCTGCTTCTTCCTTTCTATGTCTTTTTTTTAATTTATTCTTTCTCCACCTCCTCACATCTACTTGTTATTGCAGTGTTGATGTTTAACCATTATTATACACATTTGGCATATCTCATTATTGGGTGAGAAACTAATTCTTTAATGGCTCACAGGGAATGCATTTATCCTATGTTGTTTTTCATTTGCACATCATCTTACTAAGGTGTCTGCCAAGATAATTATTAAGGTATCTCTTGCTCTTTTTTGGATTTTACATTTTTATTATAATTACTAACTATCTATATCCACATATTCTGTTTATAGATGGGAGCAAAGGGAATGAAGTCAAAATGTAAAAAAAAAAGATACCTAATTTAAATTTTATCACTGTGTCAGTTATATAAGCAATATATGGAAACCATTGTATTATCTTACCAGCCCCCCATAACTAAATGTACTTAGCTCATTCACAGTCAAACAATTAAAAAACACAATAATACACATAATCCAAACTCTCTGTGTATATTTTATCTTTACATGCCTTATGTTTTTTACTCTATTACTTTTTTCAAGTTTAATATTTATTATCTTTACTCCTTTAGTCTATGATTGTCTGTACTCTGACTCTTTAAAGACCCATTATATTATTTTAAATGATTTACTTCTTTTTATAAATCTCTATACTCTTTTTCTCTCTCTCTCAACCCTACATACATTTTTTAAACTCCCTGTGACTTGTTTAGAGGTTTAGTTTTGCAAGAATCTGTCTTTATTCCATATTTATAGTTATTTTTTAACCAGGAGAGCTTTTAAAATGTTAAGAAGGCTGCTTTGCCTTTTGACTCTGCCCAGTCTAAGATGGCAGAGGTCTGTTCAGAGCCAGCTCTCCAAGCCATGCTCACAGCCCCATTTCCTGGCACACAGCAGATTTATATTGCACTTAAGCAAGTTGTAGCACTCTGATTGCAAACTCCATTTAAATGTTCAGTCTCCTGAAAGAGGCCAGAGTTGTTTGTACAACTTGCATGAACCAGGAAGCCTTTTTAAAGGAACCATGCAGATTTACTGCTACTACCGAGTAAGGAAGCCTTCTCTTAAAAGAATTGTGTCTCTGCTTGCTTCTAACAAACAGAGCAAGTATGGAAAAGAAAAAAGTGACTACCAAGAAGCTGCACTAAACCTTTTTTTCATGTGTCTTGAATTTCTTTTTATGTTCTCTCAGGTTTTCTGTGAATGTAGTCAGCCCCATGCTGAGTGCCAATTTGTAGGCGGAGATTTTTCATTTATTTCCTGGCTGCCCAGACATGAAGTAATCATACAGAAACTATATGAATTACAGTATTGCTTGCCCCATAGCTTAAGCATAATTTTAGGTGTCTCTTGTATCTTAATTTAACACATTTCTAACATTTTGTATTTAACCCCAAGTCTTGTTTACTGGTAAAGCTCTTGCATCTGTCTCCTTCAGCAACTACATGGTGTCTCTCTGACTCCACCTTCTTTCCTCTTCTATCTGCTTGGAATTCTTGCCTGACTCTATTCGGCCCTTCCATAGGCCAAAGCAATTTTATTAATTAACCAATAAAAGCAACATATATACAAAAGGACTTTCCACACCAAGAGAGAACCTAGGGGGCCATAGAGAATGTGGGGAGAAAAGTGAAAGATGAAATGAACTGAATCTGATGCAAGAACAAGCAAATGCAAAGCTGCAGAAAATTTTCCCTTGCTTATCTCCACTGACTTGGCTCCATCTAAATAACTCAAAACCACCTGGTTTCCCTATATTTCCAAATCTATTTGCTCAGGTGCCTTTGCTAATTCAAACATAATATATTACATATTATTGAAGTCATCACAATTATCCAAAGCATGATTAGTTGACATTTTAAAATACAATATTTAATTGAATTATTAAACATAATTTTAAATGAAAAAAGTAGCAATTACTTTCTATAAACATATATTTCTTTTTTCTTATCCATTTATTTATTTATTTATAGTTTTATATACACCAACACACATAGCTATATATCTATATCTATCTATCTATCTGTCTGTCTATCTATCTATCTGTCTATCTATCTATCTAT
>LOEQ01001817.1:148387-195178 GCA_001685075.1 Bramus lutescens
CTGCTCTTTGGACTGGAAATGGAGAGGGGTGGGGGAGGGGGAGGGAATTGGGAGTTATCAGGAGGTGGAAATTTTTAATAATAATAAAAAAATAAAAAAAATAACAGGCAGAAAGATTGTTTGGATGATAGAGGATAGTAAAGCACAATACTCAGGAAGACATGGTTATTTAACTCATTTGTATAAATTAAAATGAAATCACATATAAAGATTTTACTTCTTGTTGATTCCATCTCATATGGTAGAGCCCACTGAAACAGATAAATCTATAGATCCTCAAGGAAACTATGACAAGGCAGAGACAGTTATGCAAAAATATAAAATATAAATATAATAGACCTAGTATTGAGCATTTTTTGTATGACTAGTGTCAGACATGATAAGAAATTATTTAATATAATCTCAGGTACCCAAATTGGAAACCATTGCCCAGAGACATTATAAAAAATATTTCAAACACAGAATACACTTGAGTAGGACTAGGCTCACATTTATGTCTGAGTGACTCAAAAGCCCATCTTAGTAATAGCTAGGCTGAATGGAAAGATGAGCAAAGTAACAAATGAGGTACCCAGGAAGACATCAGATCTAGTGAGGTAGACACCAGCATTTAGCTGAGACTATAATAGCAAGATATAGATCCTGTGTAGAGCACATTTTCGAATGGAAACTAAAAATGTTAATGTCCAAAGAGGCCATTAGCTACAAAGCAATTGGTTGACATTGACATTAAAAATTTGCATATAAGGACATATTTTCTATGTCAGAAACCATAAAATCATCTTCCTGTTACCTTATCACAAGCCAGTCTTCTAAATATGGGGAAATTAATGAGATTCCGTAAAGGAACAGCTGTTAGGTATTAATTCATTCAGATGCTATCTTGAAAGGGAAAAAAAGTCATGAAAAAGGAACATTTAGCAAAGTTCTACAATTACCTATATATGTAAATGTAATTTCACATTTTTGCACAAAGTAGGTTCATTTGATCTTGTAGCACAGATCTAAAACTGAAAAAGAAATTAATTAAAAACAAAAAAAGTTGCTCAGGGTTGAAATAAAAATAAAAGGTTGCTCCACCTAACCATGCAAATCAAATCTGCACTACTGAAATCCTGTTAAACACTGTTCTTATTGCCTTTTAAAGGAAATTATCATTTTAATTTTTGAAATAAATTCATGTACTATTACTTGATCTAAAACACTAATGGGTAGATTTTTAAAAATCAGTGCATTATTCTATCACACAAAAGAGGGGTTAGCTTATTAGTTTAGGTGGAAAAAATCTCAGTAACCATAATGATAGATCATTTTTTTCCTCTGAGAGATGATAGAAAAATTATTTTAAAGGTGGCTGCTGTAATTTTACAGGAAAATAAGAGGTCTTTTTAAATGATAATTTCATCTTATTACCATTTGAACAGCTTTTCTGACAACCAAAGGAAAATGTATCTTCATCTCTTAGTTCATAAATCTGCAATCGCCAACACCATGCCTATACAGCAAGATAAAATGAAATTTCATAAATCTTAATTGAATAATGAAAGCCTATAACTCAAGTGTAAAATATCACCAGGAATTGAATGAGTTGGGGCTTGTCTTTTAGAACTCTCCACCAAATTGTCACTTTTCTGTTTGGTTTACTAAAATGGAAATTGATATTGGAATTTTCTGGGGAAAATAATATAAACATGAGCCTGTTTCAACTTACATGATACTAATTGCCTTCAAGTGGTGAAAGAATTTTACTCTTCATTTCCATTCTTTGGACAATTTTAATTTCAGGTGTCCTCCACATTTTATGAATTCAAAGTGGCCACAAATATTCATGAGTACAGACAAGTTTCTAGTGGGCTATCTGGTCACTCTAGCTTCTACACAGTTGTTTTAATGGCTTTTGTTTCAATAATTCCTGTTCTATAGATCTAGTGTGTGCTGCAAAGTTAAGAGGAATATTTAAGTTAATTAAAATGTTTGGGGAATAGAGCAGACATAGCATAACTATCAAGGTCAAGAGTCAGGAGCTTGAGAATCATTCAGAACTTTAATACAGTAGAGACTGAAGAGTACATGAAGAGAATAAGCACATCCAAAAAGTTTACGGTAAAATCTCATGAAGAGGCCATTATAAAAACACTGAAATCAACATTTCTTTTATGGAACAAAACCCCCCAAATCTAAGCAAAAAGCTTGTATAAATGAATGTTTATGATATTGTGAGTGTTAAGATAAAAATCATAAACGATTCCAATATTACTCAAATCTAGTGGATTGACAGAACTCATTAGGAAAAGGAACTAAAACAGATAGTTATGAATGAATGAATGAATAAATGAATGAATGAATGAATGAATGAATGATGACTAGAACTGGGAACAAGTGGTAAGGAAGGAGATTCTTTTGTGGAAGAATATATGCAGAGCCAGCTAAAATTAAGGGGCATTTGAATAGTAGTATGGAAACCTAATAAAATAGGAATTTCTTAAAATATATACATATATGAAGGGAATCTAAATGAAATTGCGAAATATTGTGGGTGGGGAGTGAGACAGAGACCCACCTGTCCCTCTCTTGTCACCAAACAAAGCTTCCAGTACCTTGATCAGATTACATATAATTGAGTTGTTGGCCAAAGTAACTCCAATGGAATCCCCAAACATCCCAAGCTGTTTCCAAGACTATAAGTTGCTCTCTGCAAACTGATTGCAAGGCAACATTGCTAAAGATAACATCTACACAAACCATTGAACATGAAAATGCCAGGCTGGTTATTACACAGAGCCTACATCCTGTCTTCTAATGCTTTGGTACAGTAACATACTCTGTATGCTATCAAAAGAGAAATATAAACACCAATCTAGCCAGGAAACGTTTATCTACAATAGTGTACTTCTTGAAATAATGCCGGGGCAATGGTGGTACAAAGGTTGTGAGAGTAAACAAAAATAACTGTTTTGACTTAAGGCACATTACCCAAACAATACAGAAACCATTCCCAATATTTCTTGGGTTACCAAGATCCTGATGCTATATAGCCCAGGGACCTACAGTAAAGTCAAATAATACTAGTCTGAAAAAAGAAAAAAAATGTAATGATAAAATTAGCAATAATGATACTCTGGTACACTCATAGATTGGTGCTTTTTTCAGTCATCATAAAAGAAGCTTTCCTCTGCAGCAGATTGGAACAAAGAGACCCACATTCAAAATATTGCATATAGAGAGACCTTGGACCATCGACCTAAAATGGGACGACTCGATAAAATACCCCCCTTCAGAGCTCAGTAAACCCTGGGAAAGAGAAGGTTAAAAGAGTGTAATATCCAAAATAGATGGAAGACACCACGAAAGCAAGGCCAAATCAACATGAGGAAAGCTCATATGAACTCAATGAGACAGAAGCAACATGTACAGACCTGTACAAGTCTGAACCAGGTCCTCTACAGCTACATTATGAGTTATTTTTGTGTTTTCATTGACTTCCTGAGGTATGACTGAGTGGAATCTGATTCTTGCATCTTCTCTTGGGTTCATTTCCTTCTGTTGGTTTGTTTTATCTAACTTTGAAGGGATAGTTTTTTTTATAATTTATTGTTTGTTATTTTGTTATATATTTTTAAAAATGAGTGAATTAATGAAAAACTATCCGCTAACATAAAGGTTAATGACTGTCATTTAATTTGCTGAAAGAGGGAAGATCAGTTTTCTTTAGTGGAGTAACACTGGGTTTACCAACAACTCCAGGACAGACACGGGGCAGTTTACCAACATATAATGGACTTCACAGTTTTTTCTTAAAGCCCTTTTTGGTTACAATCCAGTGAGGATTTTTTTTTTGCTTGATTTTTAGGTGATATTTTTATTTCTTTCTTTTTTCTTTTTGGTTTTGTGGGATTATTGTTATATTGGTGTTTTGTTTTATTTTTAAGAAAGAACTTAAAATTGGATGATTATGGAGGGGGAGATAATATGAAATTACTTAGGGAGGGTAAATAACTAATCAAAATATATTTAGATTTAAAAGTAGTTTTAAATTATAAATAATTATAATTAAAATAATAATAATAATAACAACAGAGAAATTTTAAGTAAGATACTGGTATGTATTTCTGAGGTAGAGGTAGAGTCCTTTGAGTATATTCCCAAGAGTGGTGTGGCTGGATCTTGTAATAGATAGATTTTGAGATTTTTGAGGAGCCTTCACTCTAATTTCCATAGTAGCTGTACCAATTTTCAAGCCCACCCAGCAATGAATAAGTGCTCTCTTTCCCTTGTGTCTTCACCATTGTAAATTGACACCCTGAAGGCTAAGAATGTTACATATTTTACATTTTTCTTACCCATTTTTGATTCATTATTGTTTTCTTGATGCTCATTTTCTTTGGTTTGTTATATAATCTAGATACTCACCCTTTACCAGCATTATTTGATTTATAATTGGTAAATGTATTTTTCTCATTTTACAGCCTGCCACTTTTCACTAATGTTTTTACTGTACAGAAGGTTTTCAGCTTCATGATGTACCATTTATTAATTGTTGGTATTATTACCCATGCTGTTGGTATCTTGTTCAGAATGTCTCTTTCTGACAATGAGTTCAAGCATATTTCCCAATTTTTATTCTGTCAGATTTAGGGCATCTGATCACTACTAACCTGGCCAACAACCTAGGTCATGAGCTCTAGGGGAAAAGATACTTCTGTTATTCCCCTAAGGGAATGTTTTTGACTGTGAATGAGCTAAGTACAGAGAGACTTTTCGTTGTACAGGCAGCTAAGCTAAACCAACATATATATTTTAAAGCTATCTTGACTACAGAATTTGGTTGTAAGGATATGGTCCTTTGGAAAAGAGGTTCTTCTTTTGTTTCCAGAGAAGATGAGAACCTGTGGAATCCTTCCAGACTGATGTGATTTGATAGACCAAGACCACTTGAAAGTTCACTGTGAACACCTCCCTAAAATTATGTCACCCAAATGCTGACTGAGATGAACCTAGCACACAGGATACATCATAAAAGACCTGATTAAGAGCACCCTCAATCAGCAAGAAGTAGTCTAAAAAACTGTTCTCAAATTCTTCAATATTGTTTGTAAGTGTTTCTTTACATTCAAAGGACAATATGCTATAGAGATCTGTATTGGTATCGATCTTGGGTTATTGATACAAGTTTCAGGTCAATTTTGTTACACTGTGTATATATATATATANTCTTGGGTTATTGATACAAGTTTAAGGTCAATTTTGTTACACTGTGTATATATATATATTTCTGCTCTTGATTAAAGTATTATGTTTGTTCAGCCCATTTAAAAATGTGATTCATATTTAAAAATTTAGCTTAATAGGGAACCATCTATAATTGTCAAGCTTGTAGTCATATTAGTTAGATTTTCTAGATGGACTGACATGTATTTCATTTGGATAGGCACTCTTCAAACCTTTCAAAGACTACGGAATATGGCATTTAAAATGTTTTTAAGAATTTAGGACTTATATTGACAATCTGGCACATCTGATCATGGCAGCTCTAAACTACTTGAAGAGGGTGATGTACATCAAGGAGGCTATTAATGGAGTTTGCTAGCCATTTGGGCAAGAAACTTCTCTTGCCTGGACTGCTTGACGGTATGCTATGTAAACTGGGCATGCAGGATGCACAAAGAAATGACTGCTAAACTTGCCTAAAGGTGAGATGATCCTTTGGGGTTCCTGCTTCATGAAAGAGTCATCCAGACATTCTGCAAGACACAGAAAAAAGTGACTGACAAACTGCCAATATAGGCAGAACTGTCTTTGAAATTTCCTACTTCATGGAAAAGGCTGCCAGATACTATGGACCTGTAGGCTGAGTATGGATGTCCCAATGATTCAGAAAAAATTTGGGTGACTGTCCATGCAGCAAGATGTCTCTGTCAATTCTAGAGTTTTGGAAGTTGTTTACAATGTACTTACTGTTTATTTAGGTAACATTATATTCTTCTGGAGACTTTGATGGAGTTGAATAATTGAAAGTTGTAGTTTTCCTTAGTTATGATGAAAGATAAAGTAGATATAAATATTGTAACTGTAATTATTACTTGATACCTGTGTTGTTATATGTAAATGTACTCTGTTGAAGACAAAGCCTTCATTATTATTTAACCAGAAAAGGGGAGGTGATATGGGATTTCCCTCTGTATACTGTTATTACCATTAATGAGTAGAGAAGCTGCTTTGGACCTAAGTAGGGCAAAACTTAGTTAGGTGGGGAAAACTAAACTGAATGCTGGGAGAAAGAAGAGCAGAGTTAGGGATAAGCCATGTAGCCCAGCCAGAGACAGACACTGGAACTTTACCCTGTAAGCCACAGCTACATGGTGATGCACAGATTAATAGATATAGGTTAAATTAATATGTAAGAGTTAGCCAATAAGAAGCTAGAGCTAATGGTCCAAGCAGTGATTTAATTAGTACAGTTTCTGTGTGATTATTTTAGGGAAAAGCCCCTGGGAACTAACTAGTTGTCTTCCTCCAACTAAATGTTAAAGTTGATCCATTTGTTGTCAAATATGATCCTCTCATCATATATTCACTGTGAGAGAATACACAAAGAGTGACCTGAAAGAAAAGATTATCTATCCTTCAAATAAAGGCGGAAGCAACTTTGTGTGTGTTTGCAGGGTTAGGTGATAAGTGCTTATGGCTGCAAACCATTTGCAGCCTATCCTTGTGGTCAAGGTCAGGGGAGAGAATTATCTTCCATTGTATGCACATGGAAAGGCTTTGATTGGGATACAACACAGAAGAGCATTTATCCCCTGGAGGTCCCTACCTCAATGGACCCTTCACCAGCAGGGGACTAAGTCCAACACACAGCCCAGAAAGAGAATCTTGCTAGTATAACGTAACAGTAACAAAACAACATTTTGTATTTTACCCTAGCACTCTCTTGTTTTCAAAGGAATATTAGTATTTCATATATATATATATACTTATATATATGTATATATAAGTATATATATACTTAGAAATATACTTAGAATATATATACTTAGAAATTTANTCAGACCCTCTTTCTGTGAAAGCAGAAAACAAATGATGAATTTTAAATTTACTTTTATTAAACAATGTCTGAACTCTGGGACTTTGCATTTTGCATAAATGCCAACATTGACATGTTTTATTTTTATGAAAATGAACTTTCATTTCAGTGCAATATTTTGCAACATCAAACAAGACTCGATGGAAATGTCATGTGTCTCTCAAATATGCACCCCCAAAATAAAATGACCCTTGCATACCTCAGTTGCCAGTTTTACAACATGTTTAATTTGGTCCACAAGTCAGTTTTTGGACTTGAAGTAAGTCCTCAATGCTTTTAGAGTATTTCAATTTTCAAAAATGTTATCTTCAGAAATGATGCACAAAATTGGGCCTAGTATTGATTCAGTCTAGGAAACTATGTTTTCCTCAGTAAAAAGATTCTGATTTATGCTATCCCCTATGTAGACAGAGCTCAGGACATGTGACTCCACAACAGGGCATCCAAGCCCTGGAGATATTAGTAGAAGCAAGGAGACAGCTTCACAACCTCTGTCCTATTCCTGGAAGCAGGTTGTAAAAGTTAGGAAAGATTTTCTAGTCATTTGCTTAAATGTCCCTAAGACTTTCATTCAGCAGCTTGTCGTCCCTTACCTGGCCACACAGAGAATGTGAACAAACTTGCCTTGCTAATTTTCACAGCTAGTAATCATTAAATCATACCAAATATACCTCTCCTTGAATATTAATTTCTTTAACAATTCTGACTCTAAAAAGGCATCTTTACTGTTTCTTATGTTTTCATTGGCATATGGAGTCTCTTTTGTTAGGTAAACTCATAAAAAATTTGATCTCATTTTTTTTTTTTTGCTACAGGGGCTAGGTCATGAACCTAGTAAAATGTGAAAGTATTTTCCACTTTTATAAAGACATTTGGTGGATTCTTTTCAAACATAGGATAGTAAACAGACAAAAAATTCTTGATTGAATAATTTCAACCACTCTATCCAATGTTTAATGCACTCTATTTTAGAATTCAAGTGTGATTACACATTCTCTACTTGATTATTGCTAGTAACAGCAACAGTTAAGGCATTGTCTAGCTGGTAATTTATACCCATAATTAAAAAAAACATAATTTATTTGCTTGGAATGTATGTAATTTCCAGAGTAGAGTCATTGGAGCAGAGTGTGCAGGGATGGCAACAGAATAATGAGGTACACTTGGGAATAAACTGCTTTGTATCAGTTGTCAACTTTATGACATAAATACTTTATCATGGATAACTCTGGGCTAATAACACAACAGTTTGGAGCACGTGATTAAACACAGATGTATAACACTTCTTGGATCACCATTCTACCACATTTTAAATCTCAACTCTTCTACACTGGATCTGTTATGCTGGGGAATTTATTTGAACATTTTCTGTTTATGGTGATAGGTCATGAATTTGCAACAATTTCTTTGTGCATGTGTTTGAGCTCTCTCTCTCTCTCTCTCTCTCTCTCTCTCTCTGTCTGTGTGTGTGTGTGTGTGTGTGTGTGTGTGTGTTATAGGTATGAGTACATTTCCTCATGCATAAATGTGTAGACTTTAGTGGTTGATGCTGGGTGCCTTCCTCTACTGATATTTGTCCTATCTTTTGAGACTCTGTCTTACACTGAACCTGAAGGAATTTATTTTGGCTAGATTGACTTGCAATACATTGGCATATGCCAATGTCTACTCTCTGGTACTTCTGTGCTTGCTTGCTTGCTTTTACATCAGTGTTTGTGATCCAAGCTCAGGTCTCCGTCTATCTGCTAAGCTTTCACCTTTTTCCTACAATTTAGTTTTAGAAAATCTTAAAAATAAATAGTTCTTTAAAAAAAGTTCTGTTTTTGGGGGGAAATTGTCTAATTATTTTTATATAGACTTTTTCATTTTAATAAATTTATTTACTTATTAATTTGACATACTGGCCAAAATTTCCCTTGTTTCCTCTTCTCCCAGTCCCTCCCCAACCCATTCTTTTCCTACCCCCAATCCACTCATCCTTGGTTTCTATTTAAGAAAGGGCAGGTCTCCTAGGAGTAGCAACATGACGTGGATTATCATGCTTTGTTGCCGTAAGGCTAAGTACCTTCCCACATATTAAGACTGCATAAGTTGTCCCAGTGTGGGGAGTCAGGTCCCATAAGCCTGTAAAGAACTGGAACCGGTATTAGCACTCGGGAGGCAGAGGCAGGCAGATCTCTATGAGTTTGAGGTCATCCTGTAATACAGAGTGGGTTAAAAAAGGACTGGCTCTATAGCCACTGAGAGGCCCTGTCTCAAAACAACAAAACAGCAACAACAAAACCAACCAAACAAAAAATAAATTGGAACAGAACACCAATAGAACAGTCACTAAGATCCACAATTAATAAATGGGACCTCATGAAATTGAAAAGTTTCTGTAAGTTAAAGAATACCATCAATAAGACAGAGTGGCAGCCTACAGAATGGGAGAAGATGTTTCTGATCCCACATCCAACAGAAGGCTGATTTCAAAAATATATAAAGAACTCTAGAAACTAGGCATCAACAAATGGTTCAATTTAAAAATCGTGCACCTCCCCTATCTAAACAGATAATTCTCAACGGAAAATTCTCAAATGGCTGAAAAAAAAAAACTCTTAAGGAGATGTTCAATATCCGTAGCCATCAGGGAAATGTAAATCAAAACACTGAAGTTCCATCTTACATATGTCAGAATTGCTAAGATCAAAAACACAAGCTACAGTTCATGCTAGAGAAAATGTGGAACAAGGGGAACACTCCTCAATTGCTGTTGGGAGTGCAAACCTATGCAGCTACTTTGGAACTCGGTGTGGCAGCTCCTCAGAAAATTGAGAATCAACCTNCCGTAAGTCCAAGCAATACCACTTTGGGACATATACTCAAAGGAGGCACACTCACACCATAAGGACATTCGCTCGACTATGTTCACAGCAATATTATCCATAACAGCCAGAACTTGGAAACAACCTAGATGTCCTTCAACTGAAAAATGGATAAAGAAAATGTAGTATATTTACACAACAAAGTGTTACTTTACTATTATAGACAGAGGCTGCTTATTTTTCCCAGCCACCCAGTTACAAAATAATCACACAGAAACTAAATCATTTGTATAATGTTTAGCCAATAGCTTAAGTGTATTGCTAGCTTGCTCTTGTATCTTAAATTAATCAATTTCCATTATTTTATAATTTACCATGAGGCTTGTAGTTTACTGACAAGGTTCCAGTGCATCTGTCTCTTTCAGTGGCTCCATGTTGTCTCTCCTTGCCTCTGTCTACTCTCTCTACATATATATTTTCCAGCCTGGTGATATTCTGTTAAGTCATTGGCTAAAAGCAGTTTCTTTAATAACCATTGGCAATGAAACATATTTGTAGCATACATTGGGAAATCCCACATCACCTTCCCTTTTCAGCCTAAATAAACAAGAAAGTTTTAACTTTAACGTAGTAAAATTACATATAACAAACAGGTATCAAGCAAGAATTAATATATATTAATATATATATATANTACCCTTTATAACAACCCAAAAAACTATAATATAACTATCTATTTTTCAGTTTTATCAATGACTCCAGAAAGATACAATATTACCTAAATAAACAGGAAGTGCATTGTAACCAACTTCCAAAACTCTAGAATTGACAGAGACATCACCCTACCTGGACAATCACCCAAAGTTCTTTTGTAACATTGTAGCATCTATCTTCAGACTACAGATCCATAGTATCTGTCAGACTTTTCCATGAAGCAGGAAATTTCAAAGACTGGTCCACCTTCATTGGCAGTTTGTCAGTTCATTTCTTCTCAGTCCTATAGAATGTCTGGCAGACTCCTTCATGAAGATGAAATCCTGAAGGACTGTCTCACTTTTAGGCAACTTCAGCAGTCATTTTTCTTTCTTTTTTTGTGGGTTCTGCATGTCCAGTTTATCCACCAGTCCAGGCAAGAGCAGTTTCTGGGGACTGCTAAGCTACATTTTACATATTAATTTAACCCATTTTTATTAATCTTTATTTATCAATGGTAATCACAGCATACAGAGGGAAATCTCACATCACAAGGCAACCTCCCAGGAATCTCTAAGGACACCCCAACTTAGACTTCTAGCCATTGAGACTATGTAACCAGATATGGCAATCTCCTGTGTCCAGATTGTTGCCTAGTCCAGTTATCAGCAGAGAGGCTTTATTCAGCAACTAATGGAAACAGATGCAGAACCACAGCCAAACAATAGGCAGAGATAGGAGAATCCTGCAGAAGACAGGGAGAGGGGATTGCAGGAGTCAGAGGGTCAAGGACATCACAAGAAAATTCACAGGATCAACTATCCTAGGCTAACAGGGATTCACAGAGACTGAACCAATGATTAGGAGCCTGCATGGAACTAACCTAATTACTCTGCATATATGTTACAGTTCTATAGTTTGATCCTCTTGTGGGACTCCTAACAGTGGGAAAATAGGCAGTCTCCTACTCTTACATAGACTTTATAAATTGTACCTCGTTTTTAGTACAAGATGACTGAAAAGTATTATTTTAAAAGAGGACAAAAACACAAATATTAAAAAAAATATTTTAGTAAAATTTTTTCTATCTTTCATCAGTTGAATTTTACTTAATATGTTTGTATATTTTCATTAACCAATATTATAAATAAATTTTATTTAAGGGTTAAAAGAAAAAGATTTGTTAAGAAAGCATTCCCAATAAGCAGTTATCATATGGAAAATAACAATCTGATATTAATTAGAGAAGTATAGTTATTTTAAAAAATTAATCCATTGCATTTTAGGTAATGCTCATCAAACTTTCATGTGAGTTCCCAATTAGGATTTAAAAATATAAGACTGATAATATATTCCTATGATGTTATTACCTTTTAGGCAAAATAAAAACAGAAACATTAAGATTGTATCAGCATCTTAGACTTAAAATAAGATCTCCAAGTCACAAATCATAAAATAATATTAATCTTAAAAAAGACAAATATAATGAAAGAATTGTGTTGCCTACCTTTATAATATGCTGTAAAGGGTTGATAAGGAAAATTACAAATATTTTTTCCCTAAAAGAAGACATACAGATTAGTAAAACCAAATGAAACTCTAGAAGTAAATTTTGCATGTGTAGTTGGTTGAATTTTAAAACATGCCACAGACACTAGTGGGAGGGTAGATATGCTTTTCAGGAAATGATACAGAAAATTTATTTATCCCATTCAGAAGAGTGAAGTTATATCCCTGTCTCTCATGAGTTTCCCAATCTAATGTACATGGATTAAGTGTAATACATACAATAGCAAAAATTATGAAACTATAAGAAGGAAGAATATAAAAAACACACCCAGACATTTGAATGGGGAGAAATTAAGGACATGTGAACCCCAAAGGACGTAGAGGTAAAATTTTACAAGTGCGATTATATCATATAAAGTCTTCTGAGAAGCAAAGTAAGCAGTCATCTGAGCACAAACTGAAGATGTTTGTTGAATGCATTTCTGGCAAGTGACTAAAATACAGTGGTTCTCAACCTTCCTAATTCTGAGACCCTTTAATACAGTTCCTCATGATATAGTGATCCAAAACTATATTTTTGCAACTTTATAGCTGTTATTTTGCTACTGTTATGAATAGTCATATAAATTGTGATATGCAAATAATGTAAGTATGATGTTTAAGTAATGTAAATATCTGATATCTGACATGTGACATCTGCAAAAGGATTGATTTATGCCCAACGGGGTTATGGCACACTAATTGTGAACCTCTGATCTAGAGTAAAGAAATAAATCCAAAAATTTAACAAAACCCCTGCACTAAAATAGCACAATTTAAAAGCATGTGATAAATCAAAGTGGACCTTTCTTAAAAGAAGACGGACACATGACTACCAAGTGTATAAAACCACCCGTGAACATCACCAAACCGGAAGGGAGAAATAAAACTACCATGGGATGTTATCTCACTATAATCACTATTATCAAAGCCGCAAAAGAGAAATTCTGCCACCATGTGAAGAAAACATGAAGGTTGTACATAGAGGATGGTCCTGAAGTTTGTATTAGTAACAACAATTGTGGAAAATGGCATGACTTTAAAATTAGATTACCAAATGGAACTGCAGTCCCTCTACAAGGCGCATAACCAGAGAAAATGAAATTTGTATATCAAGGAAACTCTTTTATCACCTGTGCTGGCTGGCTGCAAGTTAATCAAATATAATAGAGTCACTTAAAACGAGGAAGCCATAATTAAAAACAAATGTCTCCAAAGAATTGTAGAAGCCAGAGTCCAGGGCAACGTATGATCATGGACCACAGAACCAACTAGGAAGGACTCATAGAGGCTCACAGAGACTGAAGAGACAATCAGGGAGCCTGTATAGATCTAGGTCCTTGGCATATGTGTTATGGTTGTGAGGCTTGGTGTTCTTATGGACCGCCCAAGAGTGGTGGTGGCGGTTGTCTCTGACTCTTTTGCCTTCTTTCAGAACTTCTTTCTGCCTACTGGGTTGCCTGATCCAGCATTTATATGAGGGTATGCGCCTAGTCTTATTGGAACTTATTATGCCATGTTCAGTTGATATCCCTGAGAGGTCTGATTTTTGCTGAAGGGAAATGAAAGAGGAGAAGAACTGGAGAAGATGGGAGGTTGTGGGGTAAGTCCAGGAGGAGTGGAGGGAAAGGAAACTGCAGTATTATGGGTATAGAATACATGAGAGAAGAATAATTTTTTAAAAAAGTGGGAGAGGGGAGAAAACTTATACAAGAAAACTTGTATAAGTTTCAGCTGTAAGGTATTTTCTTAATTAATTACTGATGGAGAGGGTCCACCCCATCGTAGGCAGGGCCAACCCTAGATGTGCGATCTTAGGTTCTATAAAGAAAACTGCAGGGGGTCATGGGGATAAAGTGACTAATTTAAATATGCCTGTCACAAATACGAGAGGGAGCCAATAAGGCTGTGGTGGTGTAGGTGGTGGTGATGGTCATGGTGGTGGTGATGGTCAAGTTTGTGGTGGTTGTGATCATGGTGGTGGTGGTGGTGATGGCAGTGGTTGTGGTAGTGGTGGTTATGATAGTAGTCGTGGTTGTGATTTTGGTCATGCTGTGGTTTTGGTACTAGAACTGGCTGTGGTGATGATCATGGCTGTCATTGTGGTAATCACTATTGCAATGAATGTGGTATGGTTGTGGTGACTGTGGTGGTTGTGGTGGCAAGTGTGGTAATAGTGGCTCTAGAGGTAAAAACTGGCGATAAAAAGAAAGAACAAAATAAAGGAAAGAAAGCATAGGGAGCAAACCAGTAAGCAAGACCACTCAGTGGCTTCCACATCAGTTCCTGTCTCCAGGTTCTAGTCCTCTTTGTGTGTCTGTCCTCACTTCATTCAATGATGGATGGCATTGTGTAAGTATAAGCAACATATATCCCTCTCCTCTCCAAGTTTGTTTAGGTCATGGTATTTCATCACAGCAAGAGTAACTTGTATACTCATATTTATAAAGGCACAATTTGCAAAAACTAAAAAATAGAAATGACCTAAATGTCTCAATTCCTGTAAACGGCTCAAATATTTGAAAGATATGCAGAAGGGATTACTGTTCAGGTGTATATATGAGACACACTTTCATTTGGGGCAACATTTATATAACTAGAAATCTTGTTATGTAAAAAATGAACACAGGAAAGCAAGTACTCCATGATACCACTCATGTAAATGTTGATCTTATAGCACACCACATAACACATGACAGCACATGGCTTCCAAAAGCTAGGAAGAACAGGGCCAGGAGTGAGATGGCAGAAGACTGATAAATTGATAGAAAGAGTTGAAAAAGGCAAAAGATTCCCATTTTCTATTGTATAGTGGGGTGACTGTACATGTAGTGATAACATATACAGCAAGGACTAGGGGCAAATGCCAATAATCCCAGCAGTTTAAGAAACTGAGACAGGAAGATCGTGAGTTCAAGTCCAATGGATAAGGAATGACTTGAAGGTCACTTAGTGAAATGCTCTCTCTCTCTCTCNTATATATATAATGAGTGCTAAGGATATAACACTGTTGATCCATCTCAGGCCTCAGTTTCAATTCCATAGTGTGGAAAGAAAAATAAAATCATCACATTATGACTCGTTAGCATATCCTATTTCTTTATTATATACCACTTCTAAATAGGAAAATACAGTGAATACGTTTTAGCTTTGTTTTAGAGAAACAAATTACTGAGAAATTACTGGATATCTAGGCAAACTCTTAGAAAAGTGATTACAAGTCTATAAGCATAACTTTCACAGAACTTACTTGAAATAAGCAGGAAGACTACAGCTGGGCTTAACTTCTCTGAAAAGCTCAAATCCAGACTACAGCTGAGAAGCTGCCCAGAAGGATTTTACTACAGAGTTGGGTCTACATATGTAAGGAATTTCTTCAGCGTGAAGTTAAATGAGCAAAGGAAGTTGAAGCATACTAAAATCCTTTAAAGGAGAAGAATTATAGTGCAGCATAATATGCAAAGGATAACTTGGTTTGATCTTAGGCTTGGGTTTACATTAGAAAATATTTACTTATAACTAAATCTGGATAAGTGTCATTTATATAGAATTACCATATTTGCAAGTATAAAGGTCATTTTTGCATAATAACTACACTTAAGCTTCAGAATCAGACTCTTGTCATTTAGAGATAGATCCTATGTGGAGTTACTGAGTTGCTTCCACATTGCGAATTGGGAAATAATCTTAACAGTTGAGTGAGGGTAGCTTTGATGAGACCAAGCATATTTATGCACTTCCCTCAATAAATAACATTGTTTTGTATCAATAACAATTTATTTGTCAAAAGAGATCCAAGTTTTTATTCTCACTAATTCCACTAATGACATTGATTGTATCTAGCTCAACGTTGCCCCCAGCTTTCCTTTTTCTCTTGTGCCTCACATATCTGGCCTTTAAAAACACTAAATGACAGTTCCGCCTGTCACCTGTGTATTATATGTATTATCTCTACTAAACATGAAATAAGTAAGCATTCCTTTAAAACAATTTATGAAACACAAGAAACATAAAAAGAAACCTGGACATGTTCACACATGGTTATACTATTAATAATTGAGAACCATGGATAGAATTACCAAGAATGCAAGATGAGGACTGATCTACATGAACAAAGCTCTTTGAACAAGCGAGACTTTAACTGAGCTAGGTCCTTCCCGGAAATTATACTCACGGTCACTGGGCACTAGACTCTAATGGAGATGAGACCAAGGGAGAGAGTCTCTGATGCTGAAAGTGTCATAGCAATGAGAGGAATGCAGAAGGCATCAGCTGCAATGCAAGAAGACTGCGACAAGTATGCCAATGTGAGATGATTGTGAACCCTTCCGCCCCTGCACTGCTACCATTGACAGAGTCAGCAACAATCTGGATAACAGAGAGTTCATGGAGGAACTTGGAACATCATACATTATTCAAATTGAATCTACAGACCACCAAGCAACCCACAAATGGTGGAGATAACAGGATGGTGTTCAGGGTTCAGTAAAGCTTAGGGTTTTCAGCCTCCCAAACCCAACACACCCAGGATAAGCTATATTTAGAGCAAACTCATAGACTACCGGTGGGGAAATATGATACAGTACGCTGACAGGTTTGAAGGCAAATAATAGGAAAGACAAAACAACTCTGGTGTGCCTCAGTCATATATAGCCTTGCATAACATAATCCTCAAATCAACAGAACTTGAATGCCCTTGAGACCATTGCTACAGTCCGATATAAAGAAGAAAAAATTAAATGAACAAATCTGATATAAACTTTCAAGAATTCTAAAATCCATGAAGTAGCAAAAGGGGCTTAGGTAAATTCTAAAGGCTTAGGCAGTTTACTCAAAGAAATTATAGTCAAGAATTTCTTGAACATAAAACTAAAATGCACAGCCTCAGAAATCTTAGGAAATAGAAAACCCTCTCAATAATAACCTAAATTAATTTATAGCAATACTAAAAAATGAACACCTTGAACAAGATGCTATAGGAATTCTCATATCTGATGAAGTAAATGATTCCTTAAAATCTTGATAGTCACCTGCAAAATGAAATTATATCCATATCTCTCACCTGGTTAAAAATCAATTTAAAAGGCCAAAATGCAAATTTTAACATCTAGAACACCTGAAGTATGAAGTGTAAACAGATAAAACATTTTGAGATCTAGGGTATAGGTAAGAACTCTCTATAGCACAGAAACTGTGCCAAGAACTGACTGATAGGATTACATGGAATTAAGAAGCTACTGCACAGTAGAGGAAATCATCAGCAGAATTGACAGTTGTAAGGATGGTGAAAACTTTGATCCTTGTCTATTTCAGATAAGGTCATTGACTAACTATATAAAGAACTGAAATAATCACAATAAATAAACATCAATAAACAACTCCCCATTAGTAAATAGACTAGTAAATTTAATAGATAGCTTTCAAAAACAAAATACATGTCTAATAAATATTCTAAAATATTAAACCCCCATAATCATCAGTGAAATGCAAATTAAAACCTTACCAAATGTCTCTCTCAGTCGAGCGAGCATGATTTTACCAAGGAAGTATATGAGGACCCCTTATTAACAGCAAATTAAAGGATACAGTTGTGCAGTCATTATGGAAATTGGCATGATGGCTTCTTATAAAATTAAAAGTAGAACTGCCATATAATGAAGCTCTACCAGTACTGGGCACATACCTACAGAACTCTAAATGCTATCATTGAGAATCTTGCATATCTATGTTTATTGCTATTGTAGTAGTCCTAGCATAAGGAATCTGCATGGAGAGTTACCAAATACGGGTTTGGTTCAGTGCTTGAGCACTCACCCAGCATCCACAAAGCCCAAGGTTCAGTTCTCAATATTGACAAAATGCCAAAATCAGTCACCACCAATATAAATCCAGATGAATAGATAGTGAATTTGTGGTACAAATATACAATGGAGTTCTTAAAGTTCCACAGAGAACTAAAATTATGTAATCTTCAGGATAATGGATTGGACTGGAAATTATTATGTTAAATGGGGTAACATATTTTCGGAAAGATAGATGCTACACATTATTGTTTCTAGGTGGTGAATTCCAGTTCTTGATGTTCTGTGCATGTGAGAGTGAGTTTAATTTATGCAATTAGAAAGGGGACCAAGAGAGGAAAAAGGGGGCTAAGGAAGAGGGTGTGTCAGCTGGTATTTTTCAACTTGTGCAAACTAGAGTCACTTGAGAAGTAAGAAACTCGATAGAGGAACTGCCTCGTCACATTGGCCTGTGGACATATTGGGGAGGGAGCACTCTCTTGATTTATGTTCATGCTGGATGTTCAGCCTACTGTGGTAATGGCCTCTCTGAGCAAGTGGTTCCGGGTTGTGTAGGAACCAGACTGTGGAAGCCATGGAGAGCAATCTAGCCAACAGTGTGTCTGTGGAGTCTCAGCCTGTCTTTCTTCTCCAGCTTCCTGCCAGGAGCGCCCGTCCTGACTTCCCTCAGTTTTGGATCGTGAACTGAGTGTTGTGGGATGAAGAAGACCCTTTGCCTCCCCAGTTGAATTTCAACATTCATCGTAGCAGAGAAGGTAGCTTGAGCTGAGGGGCAGTAGAGGATGTGTGATATAAAACTTGAAGCGAGACTGAGGTTCTCGGGAAAGGAATGATACAATCAGGAGAGGGCAGTAGATGGAAGAGAGAAGTCGGTGGGGAATAAAGAAAATGAAATTTGTATGAAACTGACATACTGGGACCTCTTTGTATGCTAATTAAAAACAAAAATGTGCTTAGTACATGTTTAAAAAAATAAACCACAGAAACTGAAAAATGCAATGTACGAAAATAAGTTTCCATATGTGTCAAACAGGAAATAATGAATTCTTAAATTCTTAGCATATTTGTACCATATGTTTTACTCATTTATTGTTAAATTAAACTACTTTTCAGAACACATAAAGCCACATTTGTTACCAAATTTTAGTATTATGCTCCCTTTTCTGCAACTAATCCTTCCCTTTAAATCCCCTATTTGATTCCCCAAACAGACACATTATTTATGGTCCTTTCATCTTGCTTATAATGGTTCCCTAGCATAATCTAGTCCATATTTGCCCACTGAACAACATATAAACTTTTCCTCAGATTCTTCTGTGGAAATTCTTCTCTCATTAAACCTTGTGTAGAAAGCTTTAGTGCACTCATCTGAATTTTTGTACCTATCCTGGAACACCTGACTAATTGATGCATGTCAGTGTTCCTAATCAATACCCAGGCTTGACATATAGCTGAAATGTCAGTCAGTTTGTATTACTGCACCAATGAAGGAGATAATAATCAAATAGAGGAATCAGAAGAAAGCCGACTCAGTCTGTCAACAATAAAAAGTCTGTAGTCTGTTCACCTGCTTTTCTCCCAAACTCCATTGTATTTATTTCCTTTATACCTTATGTCTTTGGTCTATGCAATGTTTTTGATTCTTTTAGGAGGGATTGGCTTTATACCAAGGATAAAGATGGGTACATTACTCAATGTTGAAAATATGTTATATTGTGGTTTTTACACAAATCGATTCATGCTAGAGCATCTTACTAAAGTTTCAAATGTTCAGGATGAGTTTTTCATTTTATGTTGATGCCAACTCTTCTTCCCTGCACTCTGATGCATGCTGAACTTCAAGAAAGCTGCAGGATCTCATATTCTCTGCACTGTGGAGAGGTATGGTTCCCCTTGTGAGAGAGACTGTTGTAAGGACAGACCATCCATGGAGGACCCTGCTAAAGACTATATTGCTGGGCTTTGCCTCTGTTTTGTTTATTATACGTGTTGTTTTGTGTTAGCTCTTCCCTAGGTGCTTTCTCTTAACACCCAAATGTCCCATAAGAAGTGGGTTTCTTTCAATATTCCTTTAAAGCATTGCTCATCGGTTTTTGCCAAGCACTTCTCACACAATGTTTCTGTTGTCATTGCTGTTCATCTGTCTGACTCATAGGACTATGTGTTCTTCTTGAAAACTCAAACCTGACTTACCCTCAGCCCTCTGTCTGCCACTTTGTGGAGCAGAATGGATGCTCCACCTCTTGTATAGCCTTTGCTGCTCATTTTCCCCTTGAACTTGTTCCCAGAAGAGTTAAATCTAATCCCTGATCATAGAGACAATCTCCCATCTGTTGTAATTAAAAAGCCACAAAAAAGCTGAGTCTATTAGTGATCTCTGCCTTTCTGAGTCTTTTCTTATTCAGAAGGTGGGCACTTGGCATACTACTTCGACTATGTTATCGAGGCACACTTACCCAGCTAAGTGGAAATGTCTTGCTACAGGAAGGAGAAAGAATACAAAAATGATCATCGATTCTAATGAATCACTTCTGGTAGTAAACCATCGCATGTCTTGTGCTAGATCTCTCACTGAAGAATTTTAATTAGAATAGCAAGGGGTTTAAATAGTCTTGTATCTTTCTGCCTAAATCAGAGGTTTTCAACTTTCCTATCATTGTGACCTTTTAATACAGTTCCTCATGTTGGGGTGACCTCCAATCATAAAACTATTTCGTTGCAACTTCATAACTGTAATTTTGCTACTGCTATGAATCGTATTGTAAATAACCGATATGCAGGCTATATGGGATTACAAACCACAGGTTGAGAACCATTGGCCTAAATCTTTATTATATAGGATCAACAAATTACCCATAAAACTTATACATTGTTCTTTCTTCAAAGAGATATAGGTAGTAATTAAAATTTTGCCTTTTTGATAGATCTTACTTTTTCACCTTTACAAAATTCTTTTGTGTTTTCAAATGCAATGACAGTTTCACATTATAATCAACATCACAAATCCACTCACCCTAGGAACAGGAGATTTCATTCACAAATATCTTTATTGTTCATCAACCACTCTTTGAATGTCCGCTTCATTTTCATTATAGGACAGACACCGAACTGCAAGATGTAGGAGGAGACCACTTGTTTGTCCTGGCCTCCCAGAACCAAAATAACCAAACAGAAATTATATTAATTAAAACACTGCCTGGCCCGTTAGCTCTAGCTTCTTATTGGCTAACTCCTACATCTTAATCTAACCTATCTCCATTAAGCTGTGCATCACCATGAGGTCGTGGCCTACCAGCAGTTTCAGCACGTCTATCTCCAATGGTGGCTCCATTGCATCTCCCCAACTCTGCCTCTTTTCTCCAAGCATGCCATTTAGTACCCTCCCCTACCAACCTAAGTTCTTCCCTATCAACAGGCCAAGTCAGTTTCTTTATTCATTAACCAATAAAAGAAACACATAGGTCAAAGGACCTCCCACACCAGCAAGAGCTACAGAAAAGTTAATTCTTCTTTGCAAATGCTCAAACCAAATACTTTGACATGTTTGGAACCTATGAGTAGCCAAGTGGCTTTTTTTTTAAGTTAGTCAACAAATTGAATTGTGTGCTCCTTATGTTTTAATGTTCCTTTGATTTCTAGATTCATCTTTCTGAGTCAAGAATGAAAAACAATACAAATATTATTTTAAAATTGTATATAGCCATGAATGTTTTCTTAGATGAAAATTTGGCCTAGAAACAGGATCCATTGGGGAAATCGCCTCTTCTCCCCAGTTGCCAAAAGAACCTCATAGCAGGAGTGTGACCCCAGTGAGAGATACACTGAGTGTGGGTGAATGAACTCACTAGGGGTTGGTGTGAAACAGCTGTGTGATTTGGGAGTCAAATTTTCAAGTAAAAAATAAAACTAATGGGACAGTTAGCATAGTGGAAATGAAATTGATAGAAAAGAAATATATAACTGATTTTCTGTCAGTGGTGGATAGTGAGCATGTTTCAGCTAATATAGAATCCAGTCACTCCCTTTGTCAGCTATGACTTGGGCTGTCTTTGTTCTACTCTAGGAAGACCAAGGAGACATAAATTTGCCTACTGTTTGTTTTCTATTTCTACATATTCTGTTTATAGATCTTTACCTCTCTCTCATTATTTGTCTCTTTTGTGTTATATTTTCTTTTTGTCTTGAGGCAGTGTCTCACTATGGAGCTCAGACTGGCTTAGAATTTCCTGATTCTCCTGCCTCAACCACAGCTGATCAATTACAGACATAGTCTACCTTACTCTGTCCATTATATTTTGAGAATTTGATCACATTTACTCCCCAAGTCCTCTAACATCAACCCCAAAATCTCAACCCACCAAAATTTTTTAACTCCAATTTTCAAATCACTGAGCCCAGTTTGTGCTGCCCAAATACCATTAATTGTGGAACCGGCCCTGGACTGTGGTCAAAACCTGCCACTCCCTTCAAGAAAACAGACTCTTCATCTCCAAGAAGCTATCAATTGATAATATTGGTTGGGACTGATAGGAGTAGAGTTCTCTGTCCCATACCTACCACACATGCCAGGATTTTCTGGACAGAGTTCATATAGGTTTTGCACATGAGATTAATTAAGATTGTGATGACTTTATTTTGAGGCTTCCATGTTGTGTATAGAAAACAGTGTTTCTTTTTAATCAACTCTCTTGTGATGATCCCTGAGTTTTGGGGTTAGGGCTGTGATACAGATATTTTATTTAGGATTGAATATTTCTTAGTTGCTTCCTCTGAACATTGAACAATTGTAGGTCTCTGTCTTGATTGCCATGTCCTGCAAGATAAAGACTCTCTGATGAGGGTTGAGAGATACCCTAGTATAAGAGAATATCAATAAGTCATCAGTAGTTGTCTTAGTGTCCATGTAAAAGAATAATATGCAGTGTGATATCCACAGAGTCAATGAGATATTTAGTTTCAGGTTCTTGGCCCCAATAATGAATGATAGCAGCTCTGAATTCTGTCTCACGGAGTAGGCCTTAAACACAATCAAAAAGTGGTTGATTATTCTCATCCCTTTCAGGCAATCATTTTAGTGGCGAGCAGGACAGTTGCCAGGACAGTGGCTATGGTAGTGCACAAGCTCACAGCTGGGAAAAGTTGCTGACTATTGCTCTCCTCAGACACTGTGCTTTGCTCCTTCCAGCTCCGTGAGTGCTAATCAGAAGGGATGAGACTTCCATGTCAATATCACCTTGATTTCTCGGTGTTTCATGTGACATTCAGTAATAGAGCTTGCTGCCAATTATCTGGATGAGTTACTTCTACCAGTATACATGTATGGAGTTTCATATAGTGTTGCAGACGGATATATAATTTTCATGCTAATAAACTTTTAAAAAAGAAGTTAAACTGACGGAAAGGCTTAAAATTCATAAATGCAGAACTTGAAGTTGGCAAAGAATTGTAATGGGGATTTGGGGAGAGTTGTAAGGAGGGGGAAGATTTGATATGATCAAGATACTTTGTATATATGCACACTCATATGCATCATTTTCAAAGAATAATTAAAATTGATTTATTTGCCACTCTGATTTGCTGCACACAATACATATATATGTAATTACTACATTGAACCTCATAAATATAGATAATTATACAAGTAACATTTTGAAGAGTTAAAATCATACTTAAAGGGAGGCAAATATAAATTTACATGGCTTTCATTTAAAATGTCTTTTTGGTTATACCAAAACTTTATCATAATCTTGGTGATATATTATTATTCTAATTTTATAGCTTATAAACTTGTAGATCAGAAAAATTAAAATTAGTAAAAGGTTTTGAAGTTTATGCTATAATGATGCAATATGACAATGTGTTCCTGGACTTTAGATTCTGCCCGTGTGTCTATACCTGTCAGTTTTATATCCCTAGGTGAATCTTTCTAGCTGTCTGTGATAGAACATGAGAAAGAAAGACAACAGGGATAATAAGGAGAAGAATGAAGTCTAATGGAAATTGCTTGCTTGATTTAAAAATAGCAAACTAACATGCAAGTCACCATAAAGTTTTACCAGTACAGTTTATGCTAGCATTTTCCAAGCCATGGTGGCTCATTTTACTCATCTTCCATTAATCTGAAAACTATATGACAGATTGGCTTCTACCTGCTCCTCCTGACAATTCAAGATAGCTGTTAACTAGCAGTTCCCAAAATTATTCTAGAAATACAGATATGGTCGCAGCCTCTCCAGAAACTGCCTTGTCATCCTAACGTAATTATTTAACTGTCTAATCAATCCGTCAGTTCAGTAGATGGTAGGCAGGACTTTTTTTTTTTTTGCCCAACTGAAGGAATAATATCTAGACGCAACTGATGAACCCCCGATTTGGTATCAAAATCAGTCTATTCATCATTCATATCTGTACCTGTATTAACTTAGATGTGAACTGGTCAACATTTTCATATTTGCCAATTTCATATTAATGCCCAGAAGGACACTGCGTACGAATAATGGCTGAGTACTTGAATCTCCTTGTCTAGGAAATGATGGATAGATGGAATGTCCTGTGTTACCAACAGAGAGGTGCATTTCCTGGACTAATGTCCCTCTTCATGACCCCTTTACATTATCCATGCACATCTGCTTATCTCTGTGGTTATATTCATTTTTTCATTAAGTGAAAGAAATAAAAATCACTGCAAATATAAAATACTAAGATTTGAAACCCATAAGTGCCTTAAAATGATACTTTTTTTAACTTAAATCTTATCATTGTGCATAGGTTATAATAGTATTGAAGAAAATAGTATAATAGTAGAAATTAATTGGAAGACTACATATCCAAATCTGTATATTGTGGAGTAGAAGTACTTTTAATTATGCTTTATCATTAAAATAGGCTGTTATTTAAATGATACAAGCCTTGCCATCAGTCAGGTCTGTATTCTGCCATTAAGTTCTCAGTGACCTTAGGAGGGAATTTAACTAATCTGTTGTTTTGTATTATATACACTTTGTACATAAAACTGGTTGTATGGTTGCATCAGTTTTGAAAATGCTGTACGATCAAATGAGAGAGAAAACTGTGGAAAAATTGTACATTATCTAAGTTACCTCTTTTCTTACTACCCTCATCAAACGGTATGCACACACACACCACCACCACTACCATGACCACCAACACCTTCATCCTCAATCCTAATCCTTTTCTTCTCTAGGAACTAGGAGTATCTAATTAGGTTAAATACTGGGTGCTAGGTGTATCTAATTAGGTTGAATGCTAGGTACTAGGAATATCTACTTAGGTTGAATGATATTATATTCTACTAAATTTTGTCTTTTATGTTAAGTCATTTTCTGAGCTAGATTCAAACCTCTGGGTGGCAAGTTCAGAACTGTGAATTGTATTGTCTATTGCTATCATTCAAACAGACATGAATAATGAACTCAGACTTAGGAATAGCAGCCCACTAAAAGGCAGGATATTCCTTAATGACATGATACACACTGAGAAAGTTGTTTGGGAATATATATTTATGTGCATATACATATATGTATTAACAAAAAGTAATGTACAAAATAGTGTGAATTTGGAAGTGAGTCAAGAAGGAACTTTGGAGAGAGGAAAGAGGGGGAAATAATGTAATTATGTTATAAATTCAAATCTAAATAAATAAATAAACAAATAAACAGAATTGCATTATTATGTTTAGTATGTGCAACATCCTGGGTAAAATTTTGCTTTTTTCCCCATTTTTTGTTTTGTTCTTCACAAATGTAGAATGTGGAAACCCTTGATAGAAATTAGACATTAACATATACTCAATGCAAATATTGAAAAGAAAAAATACAAATATGATGAAAATGATAAAATTTTCTTCAAATGTTAGCACTAGGGATGACTATCATAAACATTTAGTGGTCATCTCCAGGTATTCACTCTCTGTATGGATATATAGATAAGAAAATAGGCAAGGTACTCTAAAGACATTATAAACCTTATAGTGTCCTGGGAATCAGCTTGAACATCAGGATATCTGTGCTCCACTCCTACATTGTATTCTGATATTAAATGACTATTAATTATGGACTGATCTGTTAATATTTAAAGTATGAACTCTATGGTCCACTAAAGTCTCATTTTGTTCCCTAAGAACGTATTTTCTCTAGCAATGAAGAAAGGATAATTCTAGTAGAGAAGGGTTATATGCTATCAGATTCTAAAACAGATAAAATTAAGTTTTTAAACCACTTGGAGTTGTAAGATTATGTTCACTTTGACTCTGGGTTATTCCTCATGCATCTTTTCCATTAATATATTTTAAATTTAATTGATTGCTAATAATATTTATTTGAAAAATAAATTAGGTATAAAAAATAAAAATTTCAGGATAATTTTGCATTTTGCAATTTTTCTGGTACATATAAATCTATATATACATTACCTAAGCCTATAGTCTAAGGATTATAATCAAGAAAGGAAATTGTACAATTTGTGTATAAATTATTTCTGCCTCTGTGATCAATACATAAATCAAAAAGACTGTTTTTTTCTCTTTTGTTTCAAATTGTATTTAGTTTTCTTCTATACACTCCAGTACCCTTACGCAATAGTGGTACCAACCATAGGCAAGGCCCTCTTACCCCATTTGACATTTGAGAAAGTCTCCAGCATGCTTGCCCATAATATAAGAAATCCTTCAATTTAGTTTCCTTCTCAGATAACTGCAGTTCATCCTTCACTGACAAACTCATCAAGTCAGGGTCTACTGAACAAGGGACAATGTGTAGGCATGAATAGCTACTCTTGAAATACGAAAATTATATATANATGGAAGTACATTCTTAACATTCCATCCACATAAATAGGTACCAAATTTGCTGATCTTTTTTATTTCGGTGTTAAGATTCAATTCACAAACCATTGCAGAAAAGGTTTTGACAGAGTAAGTAATATGTAAAGAGAATTATTAATTTCATAACATGATTTAAGACATAAAATATTTTCAAGTGCATGCTTTCTTCAATTCCTGTCTGTTTACTTGCATAAATGAAGTTGTTCAACCTGACTATTTGGAGTAATCACTGATGACAGAGGATGGAGAAAGGATATGTTTGGCCCTTGCGCCCACTGAAGCCAACCAATGTCATTGAAGGTCAAAGTCTGATGGATGGTGAGACCTTGAGTGACATAGAATTTTATTGCAAATTGTTTCTTCCTTTTCACATCCCATGCATTCTTTCCATGTTCAGTTTCTTCCTGAACTTTCATGTTTTGTCACTGTTAGTCTCATGAATATATTATTTAAAGCCCTGAGATTGTTAGCAGCCTCCTGATAATCTATCATCTTGGGGAAAAACAGGAAAAATGCATAAGTATATGCTGGGCAAATTCCAAGGGCAGAAAAAGGATTTGCCTTTTATTTTCTTTTGTCCACAAATAAAATTGATGCATTTAGGATGCAGAAATTTTTGCTGGTGAATACCTTTTGAGAAAGTGTATGTGACTTGAAATCCTTATGAATAAAAACAAATACCCCAAAGCTTTGGTTAATTATTCCATTTCCCCTACAAATTACAGAATTAATGGATTAAGATTAATGCTGATAAATATATAGATCCTGTTGTTGAAGATCTGACAGGGAGTTTTACTCTTGTTTAAATTTGACTTTACCTTCTGTGGAAATGCGTCAAAATGATAATTCATATACTCTCTTCTTGCTCCAATTCTATTTAAGCATGTTATCACTGAAAATTACTGGGTCCTCCACTTGTCAGTGAGAGTAACTCTCTAAAATGGTATATGCATGGTATCCGAGTTTGACTCACAAAACTGCCAAATCGGGTGATGTGTGTTTACATTGCCAACAGTGGGACAATGGAGACAAGAAGGCCTCTGGGACTAGTCTTGTCTAATTATAGAACTTAAGGTAAATGAGAGACTTTTTCTCAAAGTAGACAATGATTTTGATATATGAGGTTGTATTACAGTGTCCACATGCATAGTCATATATATATATGCATATTTAATGGTGAACACATGTGCACATACATTAACATGCACACATATGCACAACATTCACACACTGATTTCGAAAATAAAGTTTTTTTTTTTAGTTCCAAAAACCACTTGGCTATGCCTTTTTTGATTCAAACTGTATTTGCCTTATTCCTTTTTTAACTTAATGAAGCTCCAGAGGAAGAAAGAAACACCTGTAGGAAAACTAAAGACCAATTGTTCCTTACATGGAACTAAGAATTGTGGATATCTTCCCTTGGATACCTATAGCTTACCTTTTACCCCTTGGCGTTTCTAACAGCTATTCTCCCCATCTCTTTCCTGTGCAAAGGATGGCTTGTAAGGCCTACATTTCATAAGGTCTCACTAGTAATTTTTAATAAACCTATATTGTTTTTCTCTGTGGCAGCTGTTTTATAATATTCATTTTATGTTATGTATTATTGCAGGAGTGGAGACAATGGGAAAAATGTTTAGAGTAATGGAAGTCTATACTACTAAAAGACTGAGAATTGCACTAAAAGACTGATATACAAATATCAAAATCATTATTTTTTAAGTATTAGAGATCAATTAATTCAAAGGTGGCATTCTACTCCATGTAGTTTTCTAGCCCTATGAATTTAATGGTGTCAAAATAAATCATGTTCTTATATTCATAAAATGAATTCCAGACTAATTAAAATCTACAAAGATTAAAAATAAGTCATTAATAAATGTAATGTCTTGAGTATTAAAATAAGTTGGTTTTAGGAATAAAATAAATCATGGAAGACCTTTTGGGTGTTCTTTGAAGTGTTATATTTAACCAAAAAAATCTGGTAATCATTTAAATCTAATGATAAGAGTTCAAGGTCTAGAAAGAAGATAGACTTAAGGGTATAACAAACCAAAAATATTAGATTTTTTTGTCCCTAAGATGCATTATTTGCTGTGTATCTATGTTACTTTTCTAGTCTCTGTAACTGAATTACTCATTGATTGGTCACATACCAGAAAACCAACACTGGGAGGCACTCATCTCGAGCAGAGATAATAATGCAGTTTGGGAATGGCCTTTTGCCCTCTGTTGAGGGGGGAAAAAAAAACTGTCTTAGCTATCCATCTGGGAAAAAAAAGAACCCTGTCAGCCATTATCAAAATGATTTCCTTAAGAGCCATTTAACAAGATTCATTAATTTAAAGAGATTAAAAACAGTCTTATTAAAGGACATTTTGACAGGAAAAGGGGGTTATAATAAAAGCTGCTAAGCAGCAGTCTCAACTCTTATCAAAGATGATGCAGAGTTCTGAGCAAAGTCTTCATTCAAAGTGAAGTTCACGATCTGACTCTATTAATAGAAATCTTCAATATAACAGAAAATAAAGTTTGCAGTCGTTCAGAGTACTAACAGTGCTACTTACTGGATCACAGAGCATTCTGTGTTCTCTGAGGGAAGATTTCTAAAAGAAATGTCAAGGACACAGATGGAAGGACAAGCCCACATATGGGGGACAGCATAAGAAGCATAAATATTTCAAACATGAGCAACTACTTCTGTTGATACTGGAGTTGAACCTAAGCATTTGCTTATGCCAGGCTAACCCTCTACCACTGAGCTAAAACTCCTTAATCAACGAACCAGTGTGTTTTCATTCCCAACTAGCTTGGAGACATGAGTAGCTTACTTAGAGATTTTTATTTCTGTGTTATATATATTACAAGGGTGCTGTACTGAAATGTACTTACTTTAAAACAATATTTAAACTTTCTATAATATGGGACAACTACAAGAATATGACGCATATTAGAAAAGTTGCCTAAGAAGATCAGAAGATGATTTTAATTCAGTACAAATATAAACAAGTATATGGAAAAAAGAGAAATATTAACCACATTTGCATTTACCTCAAATACAAGAATTCAGATTGCATAGTACACACCTACAGCTGGAGAATTAAAGATGTATTGATATTCAACACATTTCCTAAATAACTTATCACTGGTTAGAATAAGGAAAAGGCTCTGTGCTTATTGGATTTTCTGAAAAGCAGATACTGATGCGAGTGGAAAATTACAAGTAGTTTCGCAGGAGGGGGTTGATAGATGTTTTCAGAAGATTACAAAGGAAGGAAGAGAGGCATCCAAGTTATTTTTCTTATGGAAAGTGGAAGTAAGACTTTATAGGGAAATTTCAGACTGTAATCTAAGCTTGGAAACTCCTTGGATAACCAAGGAGGCAGGAGTATAGCATTGATTGCCCATTAAATGTGGTCCAGTTTAGATAGAATTGACCAGGATCCATTGTTCGTCTTGGACTGAGCCTATCATCAGGGTGGCTCTGTTGGACCGCTGTCTTAAGAAGAGGATCCAGACAGCACCATTAGTTGTAGACTGGTGGTCAGCTAACACTCCCCTTGCCCCTGAATAGAAAGTTCTCTCTTAAAGAGAGATATTTATGAGAACAGAAGATAAAATTGACCAGGAACTTTAGTAGAGCAAATCCTGATAGTAAGCCTTTGTTTCTTTGCTAAAAGTTCGTAATGCACCTAGCTTGGTGATGCACAAAGAGAGGCAGAGCCTAGTGTATCTACAAGAGTTCAAGGCCAGCTTGGTTTACAAAGTGGATTCTAGCACAGCTAGGGCTACACCAGAAAACCAGAATATCAACAGACAAACACACAAACGACAACAAAAAACAAGGGAAAGCAAAGCAGAACAAAACAAAACAAAACAGCAAGAAGCTATGGCTTCATTGGCAATGTCCTACTGAGTGCCAGAGTTGCTTGATATGTTTATCCAAAGTGTCTTTGATTCTGTACTGGTCAAAGGTTAGGGATCCAGAAGGAAGATTGTTTCTCTGGTCTCTTCTGACTTAAATGAGAATTGCTGCTTGGAAGGTTTGCCTGTGGATGTGACTGAAGGATACATGAATACCTTACAGTTGGGCCAGGAGGAATGTATATCTCACAGTCCTCCCCATGTCTCATTGAAGTTTCTGCCATAAGTCCCATAAGAAGCTCCTAGAGAAATATTCACTGAGTTCTACCCATAACCAGGAAGCTATGTGCAATTGTTTCCTGCTAGGAAATAGAAAGTAGTTCTCTCCAATGGAGTGGCACTGGCTATAACAGCTACACTTCAAGGCAGGTCCTGTGCACATGCATGGTAGCCAATGAGAAAATGGACTTCAGGATATTTAGTGTACCTTTTCTTTGTTTTAGTTTCATTTCAGTATTTTTATCCCTATTTTGTTGTTGTTGTTAGTTTGCTTTGATCTACACATTTTTCAAGAAAGAGAGAAAGAACGTCAAGTTTGGGAGGTGGGGAGTGGGGAGGACCAGAGAGCATTTGAGAGAGAGAAAACAATATAATAAAAGTATTATAGGAAAAAACTAATTTTAAATAAAGTAATTAAAAAGAAACAGAAGCTCATAAGCTAACAATTCCATGATACCACATTTCTGGGCCCCTCTTCTGCTGTGAGTAAGCTTTACCTTCTTTCTCTTAAACTCCGATCTGTGAGTCTATAGCAAATCTCTACTGAAATCATCTCATTGCGTAGATAAACAGGGGCTTGTGTACCTGATTCTGAAAATATTATCTAATGACCTAGGTTCTACCCACTCAACTCTTCCTTGTTTAGGTATCAAATTCCATCCTCAGACTTTCTAAAGCCAGCTTCACCCACCTTACTTTCTAAGTTTCCTGTTACTAATTTGGTGCTGCCCCTGTGCCATAGATTGATAAGTGACTTTTAAAATTGCTTTGTGAGGAAAGGCTATGTCTACCTTCTTTATCAAGTTCCCATGCTGTACACACACTAGAGAGCAAATACTGCATACTGAGCTAATCATGATAAAATGGATTTTTTTGGGGGGGTTTCTATAACTTCCTAAGGTGAGATGATTATTTATGCTAATAAATTCTCTTACAAGAATGACATTAGCACCTTTCTTTTTTAAAATTTTTTGAAATCATAGTATAATTACAGCATTTCCCCTTCTTTTTTCCTCTCCCCAAACACTCGTAGATGCCCCTCCCACTTTACTTGAAATTAATAACTTCTTTTTCATTAATTGTTATTGTATACAAATATATACATACATTTATATACCTGAATATAATCTGCTCTCTTTAAAATGTTACTTTGACCTATATTTTCAGGTCTGACCATTTGTCAATGAAAACTAAAGTTGCTCTCCCCTAGGAGAGACCAACTCTTCTGTTTGTAGCTGTCCTCAGTTGTCTGTAGTTTTTTTGTGTAGGGTTGAAACCTCATGGGTCTCTCTTTTCCTGCTCAGCTTGGCCTATCCATTTGGTGTCATCCTTGTTTAGTTCACCCAAACATGAGCTAAGCATTAGGAAGTCACGCTTGTTAAGATTTGTGAATATATCTTCTGACAACACAAGGAGACCGTCTCACAGCAAGGAGAATCTCCCTGAACTTCTTGCTCTTACAATCTTCTCTGTCTCCTTTTCTGCAAGGTTCCCTGAGACTTAGGTATGGGAGTGTTTTGTAGATGTATCCACTGGGCCTGGGCCCCACCATTCTGTATTTCGATTGGTCATGGTTTCCTCGAGTGGTTTCTGACATTTGTTGCAAAGAGTACAGAAAGTTTATTTTTTATAACTTCTTCTTAATACTAGAAAAAAGTCATGGTTGTGTTGTGACCATCTATCATATCCCAATCGATATCTAAATATGTTTAAAGCAAATACTTTCCCAGTTCAAGTAAAGAGCCTGGGACTCTGTTCGGCTAAGTAATTCACTGAAGGTCACACAACTTATAAATAATGAAGACACTGTATCCAATCACCTGACTGAAAATGCATGTTTCTATGTCTAATCTGATGCAGTTTGTTACCAAACCTTAGAAGCTCACTTCTAGATAAGTCACCTTTGCAAACTCACTTCTGCTTCTTATTTAGAGTAGTCTCTTGCAAATTATAGTTTAATAGAGAAGGTCCAGGTTGCTGATAGTTTGTCTGGATTGCATTTATAAAAGCCCTTAAGCTGAGGCTAGGTTGATGCACTGCTACTTTGTAATATTAGAGGGTCAGGAGTGGCTAGGCACACATAAATATAGATAAATTGCTACTTAATAGTTCTAGGCAGAAATTATTCGAGAAAAAGATATCTGATCCTTGAAGGTAACTCAGCTTGCCTCTTGGTTAGATTGTTAGGATTCAGAATTTTAAAGTTGTCAGTTCCTGCCTCTTTACCCTGCCTATCTTCCTGCTCCCTTCTTTGCACTTCTTACTGTATATCCTTTTCCTCCCTTTTCTAATGTAGTACAAAATGTCCTTCATATTTATTTCTAAACCAAAAGCTGTGAGGGAACAAATCTTACATTAAAAGATTTTGAAATGGTTGACAATATGACTACTTTAGTTAAAACAGAGACTTAGTCGTTAAATAATATTAGCAATACGGGATGTGATCCTTGCCATGCGGGGGGTGGGGGACAGAACTGGAGTTACCTAAATATTCAGTAACACCATGAGAGCAATGAGTCTATAAGTGAGTCAGTGGTAACCGTTAACATAGTAAACTCCAGCATTATGCTATAGTCATGATCACACTAAGATTAATTCTGAAAAGTGCCTATGTCAAACAAGTGATAAAGTATCAATACAGTGTATTAGGTATATATTCAAAACTCAATATATGTTCACTATTTCCACTCATAAATACTAATATTAGAGTTTTGGTTGTACCTCAGGAATTTTTTTTATAAGAATTTAGACATTTGGCATTTACAACATCTGCCTTGTGTTCATACCCTACTACTTTTCAGCAACACAATGATGCATATGGTAAAACAATTACTAATAACAGTCCTGGAAAGAAATGTGAACTGTAAGTCATGTGTGATATTACACTCTTGCAACATTAGAACATGCAAGTAGGAGGCAAGAAGAATGCCAAGAGGGCTAGGACACCTTAGTCTACACTGTTATTTCCAGACCACACATGGCTGTGGAGTGAGATCCTGTTCCACAATTAGAAGAGGAGTGGGGAGAAAGGTGAATTGTAATGGTCTAAGTTCTGCAATCAAGTTAGACATGGAAAAAAGTCACTAAAAACATTACAGGGATTACCCTGTAATGTATATGCATATGACACACACTTAATGTACATATACACACTTATAATGAATGGATTTGTTAGGTTGTTGACACAGTAGGAGCTAGGTCTTACAGCAATAGTTAAGTGCACACAAAAAAGATAGGAAACTCAATGTTTCAGAAGTCCCAGTGCAGCTCTAAAATCCTTGGAAGTCCTTGAAGAGTTGAGGTGTTGAACCTATACTGAAATATTGAAGTTGTCATGTGAAGTTACCAGAAGAGTGCAGCCTGTAACTGACACACTGTCTCTCTCAGGAAAGAAGGAGAAGAAGCATGGACGCTGTCCTTTGGAAGGTGCAACTCAGTCATCTTGGGAGGAACACACTCACTCTCTCTCTCTCTCTCTCTCTCTATCTCTATCTCTCTCTCTCACACACACACTCTCTCTCTATCTCTATCTCTCTCTCTCACACACACACACTCTCTCTCACACACACACTCTCTATCTCTATCTCTCTCTCTCTCACACATACACATTCTCTCTCTATCTCTATCTCTCTCACACACACACAGTCTGTCTCTCTCTCACACACACACACTCTCTCTCTATCTCTATCTCTCTCTATCTCTTTCTCTCTCACACACACTCTCTCTATCTCTATCTCTCTCTCTCACACACACACACAGTCTGTCTCTCTCTCACACACACACACTCTCTCACACACACACACTCTCTCTCTATCTCTATCTCTCTCTCTTTCACACACACACAGTCTCTCTCTCACACACACACACACATACACTAAAACACTCCGCTTACACACACATACTCACACACACAAGTTACATCAGTCCTAAATGTCTCTTAATTCTGTCAAGTAGACAACAAGGCATACTAGCACTGGTATAATCAATAACACTTTGATTACTCTTGGACATCTTGAACAAGATCAAGTAGCAGATACATTCGGAAACTCAAGAGTGAATTCAGATTATCCTTAGGTTGGGTCCTGAGCCATACCTGTTTTTGCTTCTTAGAGACAAAAGACAGAAGTTGAGAAACCAAAAATCCAAATATTGGATGTAAGAGAGAACTCTAGGCTCCACTTTTAGTACCTGATTGTTTGAGTCTGGAGTGGAGCACATATCTTTTTTTTTAACACAGGCTTATGAAGTCATAATGACAGACTTTATCAAGAAGCCACAGCGTGAGAAACTACAGTAAATGTCATGGCTTAAGAGCAGGCAAATGATTCTTAGGAATATTTTATTATACAAGTGCCCACCTCGAGGCAGTCACACTAAATGAAGAACTCAATACTTTAACTACAGTGTTTTTATATTACTCACCCTGAGTGTTTTCAGACTTGAATTGTTATGACTTTTTATTGTATGTATATATTCTCTTGTGCAAAAAGGGATGCATTTTATTTATCTATGCTTTTTAAAACACTCTTAAGACAACGCACATCATCAGTCACCAATAAATAGGTGATGAAAGAAAGTAATGTTTATATCTCTTCTGATGATTTTTCAGAAACCAGAGGTAATAGACAAAGCCAGAAACCTGAATCAATCAGCATGAGGGTCAACAAGATAGCTACTATCCATTGGCTGTGTCATATATCAGTGATACATTTTCAGATGATATGGTAAAATATCAAAACCAGAGCACATTGTAAAGAACCAATGAAACTGAGTACCAAAAACCAGTTTAATATTTGTTTTTACGTTTTAATTTCTGAAAGTTACCCTTCATCAGATTGTATCTGTGCTACGTCCCTATAAACAATATGCTTAAGTGTAAATTAAGGGAAGGAGAATATCAAATTTGCAATCAATAGGTGTTTGGAGTTAAGGCAGACATCCAAAAGAGGCCGATAAATACCGTTTGTTGCTTGAAGGAAGGTTTCATTATTTGCTTTCCTATTCTGAAATAATTAACATAAAGCAAAATAATTTTACATAATCCAGTCCATGACAGACACAGTACCTTTTTTATGTTTTCAAGTAAAATGTCTGTGTTTTCAGACCTCAGTGAGAGTGCCAGGAGACCTCATCAGGGCCTCAGTTGAACAGACTTGTTTATCTTGTGCATAGAAAACTCATCTACCTCAAATGGGCAAGGGAGTCACACTCTCCATTGAGAGCATACCCACAATGATTTATAGACTGCCCATGAGGCTCTACCTATAAAAAGACACCAGAAATTCACAATACACTACACTAGGAGGCCAAACCTGGGACACGTAGGTGTCTGTCTGAGGTGATGCTATGACTCAAAGAATAGCTGAGAGAATACAAGTAGAAAACCTCTGTTTTGGATTAAGTCTGGAATGACGTCCACACAGGCCAGAAGATGTGGTAGAATATGGCCCAGAGTAAGAGAATATGAGATTTATTTTGTGTGCTCAGCTGAAGCTATCAAAACTTCACTGTAGCTGAAACAGTTTTGCTGTGCGAGAAAATGTCAGTTTTATGATCAGGCGGCTCAAGATCCATTCCCACATCTCAACGGTCATCCTTCCTCATTTGTTTAATGATCCTCAGACTTTAAGCAACTTTTATCCTTTAATTTAATACTTTGTGTTAAAGATATCTCCTTTGAATCTAAAATATTTTTCTTTCAAGAAATATGAGTAGGGGAGGTCAAAGTACACCTGGCTTAAGTAAAATAATAACACATATGTTAAAACACACAAATGTAGATTATAAGCATTCATGATTCCTAATAATTTTTCAGATTGACTTTATAGAGTCGCATACATACACAGACACAAGCATACATACACATTCATATGCACACAGATATACTGGAAAGATGTGTACACATACATATATGTACATATATATTTGGATAGGATATGTTAAAATCTTTATTATTATTTTAAGCATATTTTTATTATTCCTTTTAATTTTGGAGATTACAACATAATTACATCATTTTTATCTTTTTTCCTCCCCTTCAAAGCCTCCTGTACACTTTCCCATTTTCTTCCAAACTTATGTCCTTTGGTTTTACTAATTATTGTTGCATAACTTTTGTATCTATGTATGCAAATATATTCCTAAATACATAAATATAACTTGTTCTGTAAAATGTTAGTTGAATGCATGTTTTCAGAGATATTTAGTATTAATAGGAGTTTTTCACAAAACTATATTTTAGAAAGATTTTAGAAAGACTTGAAATATATTCACTTTCATAGTTTTAAATTTAAAATGAATTAGGAAGTGGTAAATATTGGAAAATCTGTGGCTGTGATCTTTGGTTCACACTCATACATGTTGACAATGAAGAAAGAATTGGAGAAATGCCATGGTTACTTTTGATGTGCCTTGGGGTACAGTTTGTTAGTTTAGTTCCTCTAGCTACTGTTTCAGAAAAAAATATTCAAGGTTATCTGTCCTAAAATGCTCCCTGACAAAGAGTTTTGTGAGATTCACATACATTACAAGTGTTCCACACCACTTATGCTGTGAGTGTTTGTTAGAACTGTGCATTTATAAAGCATTTGGTACAAGCATCCTTGTTACAGAATACGGATGGATTAAGGGCAGACACTTGCTTTATATTAGACACAGGGAAGGTGTCATTAGATATAGCTGCAAGAGAAGATTCTGTGGAGAAAAGCAGAGTCGTTTTTCACATAGAAGGGAGGCGCCTGATTTTGCGTGATGTCCTGAACTGTTTAGCCGTAAGAGATCTCTGGGCCTTTGCTCATCGGGTTTGAGTCAGTAAAGAGAAAGGAGCATGAGGTTCAGAGCTAAGTATTTCAGTTTAAATCTCAGATTCCTTATTTAAGAGCTCTTCCAGTGAGCAAAGGCTTAGCATTTTTGTGCTAAAGTAGCTGAAGTGCTTGCATGAAGTAGCTGGGCCAGTTTATAAGTATACACTGCTTCTGATGGAGCTGCCTAGAGTTTGTATGATCATAACAGATTGGCTTGCTCTAATTCTAGGTGGGCTTATCCATCTATGCTTGCTATCTTGTTTCCCGGATCTGAGCAGAATGTGTAAACTCTCTGCTTCATCAGTCTCTTATGCAAAGGGATAATGGTGGTATTAGATACACCAGTCAAAAGGAAAAAAAGACATGTCATATGTTATTGGTGACAGTGATTGACAGAAATGTTGGAATTTATGTTTTCATTTGGCAGCAATATTCTACTGCAATCTTGCAATCTTACCTGTTAAAAAGCACAACAGCAAACAAAAAGCCAAAAATATATAGATGATAGATGATAGATAGATAGATAGATAGATAGATAGATAGATAGACAGACAGACAGATAGGATAAAACCCTAAAACTACCACCACAGATAGCACCAAATGAAAATCATGGTATTTAATTCTGAAGTATTTAGCGTTAATATCAAGGCCAAAAGCCAATATTTAAGGCCAATATTAGTCTCTTCACCTTCATAAATCTGTATTTTATGGATTTTGTTTTTGCTTTACTTTATTTCAATGAAGGGACATTAACCTTTCCCCCGAGCCTGGCAGAGACTCTGACTATTTTTTCCTCCAGAGTAATTTCTAGTGTTACCATGATCCATTCAGCAAACAGCGTTCGGCCACTTCAGAAGCATTTTCCCACTTCCATGTAAATGGTATGATTAGAAGTGAAAGGTAATCTTGAGTGCTGCCATGTTATGACATTAAAATAAAATAGTAATTCAATTGTTAGCAACCCCTCACAAATAACTATTCAATCCACTTGTGTTTAATACCTCAGCGTCCTTACATGCCTTTCCCTTTTGAAACACAAAGCAGTATTGATTTCTCTTGATAACCAACTAAAAGTACTTTGAGCACTTTTATCATTTCATTATCTGGGAGCAAATAAGGAAAACAACGGGCAAAAAAAATGAAAAACAAGTCGATAGGTTATTTTTATCCTTTTCCACACACAGTTCAAGTGTAAAACAGAGTAACTTTATAAATAAACTTGAATGCTTTTGTATTTGGGTAATCATCATGAAAGGTAACAAGTCAGAGGGAACAATTGTGTGTGTAAATGTAGTGTCCCCTGCACATTTGTTTGGTAGGACTGCTCTAACAGAATACCTTAGAGTGGAAAGCTTAAACAGAATAATTTTTGCTCATATTTCTGGATCCAAAACAAAGATATCTACAAAACAGGATCCAGGTTGGATATTGCTGTCCTTTCCCCATGAGCTCAAATGCACTTCCCACTGCTTGTATGATTCCTCGTGTCTCTCCTTCTTATGGAGATACTAATCTGCTGAAATAGATTTCCTCCTTTAACAACACATTCTGTAAACTTTATTAATTCCGAAATATCCATTCAGCCCACGAAAACACCTAGCATCTAGGTACCAAACACATGATTCAGTCCCAACCCCCAATATTAAAGCCATATTTGACTGGCCATGTAAACATCCGAAAATAATGGCATTGATCATTGGGAGTCTAATTTGTCAAACATAAATGGAAGAAACAGACTAGAACCATAGTTTAATACATTTTATGGATGGAAAACACAGGTCCTTACACTATCTGCATTTACTCAGACTAAACAGAGGCATGGATTCCAGTGAGTCATTCTGAAACCAGGCTCACAATTCCATTTCCTCTAAGAAGAAGGAATTAAAAAGCTAGCCATGAAGTGAATTCCTTGGTTATCTTTCTCTAGAAACAAAGGGTCCCAACCAGTGAACCACCACAGAGGAATGGTCCTGTGGGCATTTATAACACTGATTTGAAAGCCTTTTGGCCTGATCCATGAAGCCTCTGCCATTGTTCCCACAGAAGCTGTGAGGACTTTATTCATGAATTTTTACACAGATGAAAAAGATCCCGAGTTGACTGCTTCTCAAGCACTGAAGCTTGCCAGAAGCTGTTTCATCCTACCTGATGTGCACCTGGATGGTAAATAGCTCCATTTTCTGATGCTCATCAGTCTTTACTCCAGTACACTTTCCAGATATTCTTACTAAGAATCCTTCTCGCCCCCTTGGTGCCACTGATATCATACTTTGCCTTCCCAGCTTTGAGGTAAGAATTTAAAAATATGATGTTCATATGTACAGTGCTTGAAGCTAGTGGGGCAGTGATATGACTCATATCATGTCTATGACTAAGAGTTAGGATCAGGTGGTGATATGTCTGTATAAAAGAGGATGTAGACATCCAGAAATATCTTTCCTGTCTAGTGAAAGAATAATGTAGTGCTAAATTTTCAAGCTTTCTCAACAAAATCCCCCAGTAAGACAGCACCCTGGACTATTATTTCTAAACCACAGGAAATATTTTTAAAACTTTGTATTGGCTCTTGAAGAGTTTTATACAATGTGTTTTGATCATATTTCCCTTCTCCTAGCTCCACTCTTTTGTGTTGTTTTTGTGAACAATAGGCTTCACATACACACCAGTGAACTTGCCAGTTTCATGATGGTTGGTAGAAAGTATAAGAAACCAGGTTCTGAAACAAACACCAGACTTACTCACAATATAGCCGGCTGTGCATGTCTATATCAGTGTACTTCACCATATAAGTCCTTTGTAGCCAGGTAGATTTTGCAGACACGTCCAAGCTGAAAAATACAACCCATTCATGTTATAGAACTGGTGGTAAGTGAGTTCTAATTTCAGCATAGAGAAAGGCATTATTTTAATTGTTGTTCAGCAAATGAATTTGCATTTTTTGTATTCTGTTATAAATTTCCATGAAGCATTCATGCCCATGTAGACAGAGACTGCTCTTTCATTTCTTGGCTACCCAGACCTGAAATAACCACACAGAAACTGCATTAAATAAAACACTGATTGGCTTATTAGTTTCTGCATATTTCTAGCTAGCTCTTACATCTTAAATTAATCCATGTCTACTAATCTGTGTATTGCCACATGGTTGTGATGTACTGGTAAGGTTCCATCCAAAATCCAGCGTTTGCCTCCTGTGGCAGCTACATGGCTTCTCTCTGACTCTGTCTACTCTCTCCTAGCCTTCAACTTCATTTTCCTGCCTAGCTCTATTCTTCCCTGTTATAGGACCAAAGCAGCTTTATTAATTAACAAAACACATTCATAGCATACAGAGGAAAATCCTATATCATTCCCAGCTGAAAATATTGTGAGACATGATAATTTATACTCTGATAGGAATATCACACATAATCATTCTTAACCCTCTTGCATTAGCTCAAGGAATTCTCTAAGATCTGTGTCTTTGTTATTCGTCCAGACGAAGTTCACCAAAACATTCCTGTCTAGTGGTGTATGGGTCGCTGTCCCTTTGTGCCTGGAGGACAACAACCAATAAGAATGCACTACATAGTGTCTCATTCACTCACTCTCTCTTCTCAGGTGATGTTTTCGTCACACTACTCTGATATCTGTTCCTGACACATTTCCCCAGGGTTGTTCAAGAACCAGATCTGCTCATCAAACAGATCTATAAAGATTTACCTGAAACCATTGTAAAGGTAAACATTAGAAAAGAAGAAAAAAAAGGAAAGAAACCATTGAGATTGGGCAAACTTATTTAAATTAGTTACCTCACAGACATAGCTACTGCAATCAAGGAAAGGGCAATGAAATAGGAAAGCAGCCGCTTTATATTATGGAAGTTGTGGAACAATTAAAAAGACAAATTTTCTGGGTCTGGGGTATGTACTTACTCATAAAAGGATATTAACTGTAAAATAAAGGATGACCATGCTACAATCCACAGACCCAGAGAGGCTAGATGACAGACAGCTCAAACAGGAAAACATGGATCACCCTGGGAAGGAGAAATAAAATCTTCTGGCTGGGCTGGGGGTGGGGGGCATGAGAACTTTGATTGGGATTGGGGTGGGGGAAGGGGGAGTGATAAGAGATGACTGTAAAGGAGGGACTTTTGATGTCAAGTAGAAACCTGATACAAGCAAACTCCCAGGAGTCTACAAGAATGGCCACAGCTAAGATTTCTAACAATAGTGGATTCATAGCCTGAAAGGGCCATCCCCTGTGATCTGATTGGTAACTATCCTAATTGTCTTCAGAGAGCCTTCATCCAGTGAATGAGGAGACAGATTCAGAAACCCATAGCCAAACACTGGGACAAGCTCCTGGAGGCCTGATGAGGAGAGGGAGGAAGAATTGTAGGAGCCAGGGACTGGGTGTTAGGGTCATTACTGGACAACACACAGAAAAAGCTAGCTTGGCTCATGGGAAATCAGGGTCTGAACCCACAACCAAGGTTTCTGTATGGGACCTACCTGGGCCCTCTCTCTATATGTGACAGTTTTGTAGTTTGGTTTATTTGTGGGATTCCAGGCAATGGGAGAAGGGCTGACCCGGGTGCTTTGTTCAGCTTTTGGGAACCCATTGCTCTTGCTGGATTGCCTAGCTCAGCCTGACTATAGGGCAAGGTGCTTGGTCTTAAGGCAGCTTGATAGGCAATGCTTTCCTAATGCCCATGAGAGGCCTGCCCCCTTCTGACATGGTAAAAAGAGGTGGTAAAGGAGGTGGGGACTAGGAGTGGGAGAGGAGGGGAAAAGAGGGGGAAAGGGTTGTAAAATAAATAAATTAATTTAATAAAAACAGTAACAACAGCAACAACAAAAATCACATTTTACCTATCATATAAATTAAAGGCGGAAAATTAATTATCCCTGAAACTTCTCTATGATACAATTAAGTTGTTGCTTAGATTTGTTTTATCTTTTCCAATGTGAGGGATCTGACTCAGGCTCAGGTATGTCAGGAAAATGCTCTACCACTGAGTAACACCACCATCCCAAGTATGCCTTCCTTCAACATGGAAGATTAAACCATTTCCTAATCTACAGTTAGACCAATGGGACATACTTAAACCAAAACCTCTACTTAAATATAAATCTCTGCAGTAATGAAGTATTTGCTCTAGGATGAATATTGAATTGTTATTATTCAATATCTGCATCTATGTTCTGGGATATTTGCATGCTATATTGCTTTAAATTATTTTGCTGTATGTAAAAGAGTTCATTTGGAAATTTCAAAGGTCCACATTTGATTGGCAGTAGTGACGAGATGGAAAATCTAAACAAATGTGTGCAAGGAAAATAGAGAACATGAGAAACTTGACAACATGTAATTTTGAAAGAAACAAAATCTATTCACCTGAAACTGAACTTGTGTGTAAGAATGTTGACCTAGTGCCCACAGATCTGGCCAAATCAGAGAATGCTAGATTTTTTTAATGAAATGCAAATTTGAATATGAAGGCTAATTCAATTTCTAAACACACTGGATGCATCAAAGAACATGTCTATCCTGGTAACTCTGCATAATAAAGCAACCCTAAATTGACTACTTTCCAACAGTAAGCTTTCATTTGGTCTGTTCTCTTACTTGTTTACCTTTGAGATAGTAATGGAGGCAGTGATCAGTGAAGTCAGTTCCTTTACCTACTACCCAAACTCAAGTAAAGTGAGCAAGACCCTGGGTGATAGAACTAATTGGTTTAAGTTGTGGCTACTCTTCTACTCATTGAGCTATAAATAGAAATATCTGTTGTTCTATCTATCTATGCTCTTTACATCATTTAAAAGTCAAAGTGGTGATTAAGTAATTGAATTATTCATTAAAATGCTTGCCCAGAAGTGTGAGGCAGGTTTGACAGTGAGTGTCTGAAACTCCAGTTATGGGGTCACTGAGACAGGCAAATCCATTGACTTCACTGGCTAAGATCTCTATTCAAATCAACAATCTCTGGGCTTAGTTGGGAAGGGTATTTTACAGAAGGCAAAAGGAGTGATTGTGTAAGGCCAGTTATCTCAGTTTGGTCCTTGTTTCACACACAAAGGTATGGGTTAAAGACAGACCCACAAAGCACTCCCCGATCTCACGCAGCTCTTTCTGTGTATAACTTCATTGCACGTACAGTAATAACAGAAGAAACTGGAATGATATTATGTTTGGAAAATAATGTGATGAGTTACTAAGGAAGATACCCCAGACTGCCCCCCCTTCTCATTTTCTCTTTTCTCTCTCTCTCTCTCTTCTCTCTCTCTATCTCTGTGTCTGACAAAATAAAAATTAAAACAAATGAAATAAACAAATACTAATAAGAGAAAAATAGCAAAAAAAAAGGTCACAGAAAGACGTGGAGTCTGATTTAGGTTTGCAGCTACTTCCGAGCATGGAACATGTCCTGGAGTGTGGTTGATAAACCCAGAACACTCCACTGGACAAAATTGATCTTCATATTCTAGGAAGGTGTCAATTGCAAATCAACACTCCATTAGGTTGGGAAGTTATGTTCACTTCTCCATCTTAGTCACTGGATGTTGTCTGGTACTGTGTATGCAGTATATCTGCGTATGCTGTCATGGTCACTGAGAGCTCATATGTGTGTCACTTGTTGGATCCAGAAAAAGCTGTTGATCTTAGAATTGTATAGTTCAAAAGGATGGCAGAGTGAGGGGCTCAATTGAATATTCTTAGTGAGGTTAGCACTAAGACATTCAACTCTATATCTTACTGTAGCACAGTTGCATACTGTGAACAAATAAATGGGATTTCAGGTATTCTTTCTCAAGAAAGCATACAGCATTCAGATGGACTTTTTTTTCTTTTTGAGGCTCCAGAAATACAAAAGCAACAAATCTGAGTCAAATATTAATGAAATTCATATAGCAAACTTATGAAAAAAACTACAATGGGTTCCTAATGGAAGGCTGTCCCCACAGAAATGGCTTTCCTACTCTTGATATTCATTGCTTTGCTTGTACATTCTTACCATATAAAACACACAGGTATTCTTTCATAAGTATTAGTTATTGATGGCAATGTAACTAATTAATATACATTTTTGAAATAAAAAACATTTAGGACAAAAAATAAATGAAATCACATAAGAATCTTAGAAGGAAAATTGGTATGGGAGAATTGTCTGTAATCTGTAAATCATGTTTTAAATAAACACTGATTGGCCAGTCAGGAAATATAGGTGGGAAAACCAGACAGGAAGTTGAAATGATGCAATGAGAACAGGAGAATTCTGGGAAGGAGGAAGTTGATTCCTCCCACTCATGCCCAGACCACTGAAGCAGCAAGATATGATCTGCCCCACTGACAAAGGTACTGAGTCACATGGCTAACATAGATCAGAATAATGGGTTAATATAAGCCACAGGAGCTAATAAGTAGCCTGACCTAATGGGCCAATCAGCTTTATAACTTATAGAGATCTCTGTGTGATTTTCTTTGGGGCTTGCTTGCTGTGGGGTACCAGGTGGGACAGAAACCCCAACATACAAACCCAGTGTTCATGTCATGAAAATCTTTATGAAAGACCCAAGAAAACTGACTTATCATACTGTGGATTTTTACTTTACAGGAGGGATGTTTGATGGTAACTTCTTTTTCTCAAGATCTATTTCTTTGTTGTGATGTTCTATACATAGAAAAACTGCTCCATGACATTTTTTATGCCATGATTCAGAAGAAAAATCCCATGAAAATTATAATGAGTATAACAGTTTATATGATATACAATGCAGTTATTAAGCATTTGGAACTGATATGTGGGAGGAGAATAAAAGAGTTTGGAACTTTGGGCTAGAAAATTTATAGAATGTTCTGAAAAGGTTTTAATGGGTCATTCTTGTGGGGTTTTGAGAGACCAGAATGCCAAGGTAATTGGCATTTTTGGCTCATGATGTTTCAGAGGGCAATACCAACATCCCAATGAAGTTGGCCAGATGTCATTTGTACTTTATTTTGGGAATGAATCTGGATGCATTCAGCCTATGTCCTGGAAATGTGATTAAGGCTGGATTCAGAGGAAATGGATCAAATTGTTAACAGAAATTTTAGGACAGAACAGCTTCCACACTGCCATGGTTAGTGATCATTTTTAAATCAAGGTTTATGTGATGAAGAACCCCATGATAAATAAAAACATGAACAATGTGTCATTTGGAGTGAAAGAAAGGAAGTTAAGGTTGCAAAAAAGGCCGTTACTGAGAAACCAATTTTACTTATCAAAGAGATGAACAATTACAGAGAAACTCCTTGCTCTGCACTCAGATGAGAGGAAAGGTGCCCTGGTTGTAGGAATCCATTCACTGAAATCTCTTGTCTAATGAAAATTCAAATCCATCTGAACTGAGATAGCCTAAACTGAAAACTCCACTGGAGGGAATCCTCTGCTTGACAACACCACCCGAGGAAATGTTTTCCAAGGGTCAGGTTGGAAGAGATACAGAAACCAGTGCAACCATGGTCTATATTTCAAGCTACAAACTGAACTTGAGATCATTGTTCACACAGTACTAGTCACATAGACATGATGGGTTTGAAAGTGGGGGTTTCACAGAAGCTAGTACAGAGGTTCTAGAAGACTGAGACAGGACAATTTATAGAGAGCAGGCTCCGATTCCTGCAAATAACCCTATGACCACTGTATAAAATGTGACAATGAACTCTACTTTTAATGAGATAGATCCCAGAGCACTGGATAATCCAGGACCATGATAAGCACACCATGGATAACTGCATGCATAGAGTGGTGTCTTAAGAGGTAAGATGTATGTGTGTGTGCTACAGGAAGAGATATCTGTAGAATAGAGGTCAAAAGAGCAAGAGACTTGGCTACTTTCCAGTAATATCACATCTCCTAGAGGTCAAAAGAGCAAGAGACTTGGGTACTTTCCATTAATATCACATCTCCTAGAAATAAAAGAAGCTACACACCTAAAGTCTAATTAACATGCCTGCCTAAATGCGAGCCTGTAGTGATAGTGGAGCGGGCCTGCTTTTCGTCCCACCCGGCTCCCGCACGGCTAGCTTATACCCTGAAATA
>LOEQ01001817.1:206818-219683 GCA_001685075.1 Bramus lutescens
ATGAGGGCTGACTGAGAAGCCAAGGACAATGGCACTGGGTTTTGATTCTATTGCGTGGATGGTCTTTGTGGGAGCGTAGTCTGTTTGGATGCTCACCTTCCCAGACCTCGATGGAGGAGGGAGGATCTTGGACTTCCCACAGGCCCTGACTGCTCTTTGGACTGGAAAGGGAGGAGGAAGGGGAGTGGGGGAGGGTGAGGGAAATGGGAAAAGGGGAGGAGGTGGAAATTTTTAATAAATAAAGAAAATAACCTCTCTGACCTTCAAACGAGAGAAAGGGCTCCTGTTTTTAGGCCTCCACATATTCCTCCTTTTTTATTAGTTTTAATAAAGTCTGAGCTTCTGCTCCAGGACAGATGATTGTGTCTGCCTTAGATGAATATTTTCCAGTTTTCCAGACTTGCTTGCCTTTGGTACACATATTTCAATCATGTCTTAGGTACCTGTGGAAGGGCGGGGCTTAATCATCCATCTCTGACTGTTGATCTCTGTAAGCAAAGGGTTAAGAGAGAAAGCATCTCTAGGCACCCTGAACCTTTGAGCCAAGTTTTTTTTTCAATAGAGTTTACCAATAATGAGAAAATCATGTGCAAGCAGATAATGCTTTGTGAAATACTTACTCCTATGACTGCAGTGTCTCCTAATGAAAGAAGTGGCAAAGCCCGAGGGGGGGAGAAAGCCTCTTTCAGTAGGTCTAGGATATTTCCTCACAGTTTTTAGCGGCATCAAAATCTAAATTTGTCTTATTAAACATGTCAAATCAACAAACCTTTAGGCTACTATCCTCATCTCTGAAGAAGGGCTTCAGTTACTCTTTGTAATGAGTCTTTTATGCTCAGAAGGATAAATGATGTCTCAGTTCTCAGGTCGTTTCAACATTTCAACAGTAGATTGAACATTTCACCGGCAATCTGAGTTCTAAGTCACAAAGTATAAAACAACCAAATGTTCAGTTGGTATTTTTGTGTTGGCTCCAAGGTAAATAGGACACACTAGGTCTGGAAGTTGGCACAACAGTTCCATCAAGAAGCAGGGAATCACTATCACCTCCAACTTCCTTCCCTTCTCAGACTGCAACATGTTGGTGTAATTCAGGAACAGGTTCAGGAACTTCTTTCTGCTTCCTCTATGGAGTCATCAGCAACTGTGATGTCGTCAGGGCTGGCATCCTTTTGCTGTTCATACACTTATCTCATCAAGCTTTATTTTCCTCCTGTGAATAAAAGCAGAGCCATGCCCTCGACCCCATATTAATACAGCATTGGGTCCTCTCCATAATCCAGTGCAGGCTTCTTTTTACATTGCTTTAGTGAAGGTCACTGTGGTGCCATCATGCCAAAAGCTCTCTGGAGCAGACTGCTCATGGGCATCCACATTTAAGTTTAAAGTAAAAAGTGCATGACTTAAGACATTTTGTAGTAACTGATGGCATATTTATTTATTTTTCTTTTGAAGTTGTGTTGTATGGGCACACACATTGCATGCTTTTTTTTTGAGACATCATTTTGGTTAGCAGCTTCTATGAGCTTCCTGGGGCCATTAGGATATTTACTTCCCTTAATAATCTCATGGAGAGGCTTAAGAACCATTTTTGACTACTTTATTAAACTTTGTAGGCTATCTTTCTAATCCCAAAATAAAAATCTGCCTATCTGATAATCTTGCAAGTTAGCTTGCTCAGTTACATTTTCACAGACACCTGTCTGGGCATAGCAGAACTGTGCCTCTTCTTATAGCTGTTGGCCAGGCTAGGGCAACATACTTGACTGTCAGACTGAGCATCTCAGCTCGCAGCTGAAGCTGGGCCGCGTGGTAAGGCACAAGTCATGTTATCCACTGGAGAGTTGGGACCAGGAGACCGATCCCTCAATTGCCTGCTATGGGCGCAGGCCATGCCTTTTATGTTTAGCAGTTTTGTCAGAGGCCAGTGTTAGAGGCAGCTGACAATCGACAGGCTCCCAGCTGTCTGCCATTAGCAGTGGTTGCGAGACCAGCACATCCACAAGTTTAGGCAGCTAGAGCCACATCATTTTTATTACCTCTGCTTTTTCATTTTAAATCTTGTAATCACAAAATAGAATTTCTGAATCTTCTCTGTTAAAACCCATAGATTTGCCCATATAGGTTCAGGCTGATCATAATCACCCAGTTCTATAAAAGCTTCCTCACCTAGGAGATCCTCGGGTTGTGCAGAGGGTTTTGTATCACTCCTAATAGGTTTAGGGGGAAGTCCCACCTGTCATTCAGGGTTTAAATCCAGTCTATCCCATCTCTTGCCTTTACAGCCTCTGCTGCAGGGTGCAGGCGAGACTCCTTAAGCTGGCAACAGAGTGCGTGTAAGTGCGGAGGCCATTGCTGAACCACGTACCACATTTCTTTCTCTTTCTTCCTCCCAACCACTCATCAGTGGCAGACGCTATGGCACCATGACCACAGCCTGGATTGGCAGCACGGGCTGAGAGACAAAGACACACTTTGTGTCCTGTGCTCCCTTCATTCTTCCACCTCAGCACCACTGCATGCCTGGGCCAAAGGCAGGGTCACACACTGGCCTGTCAAAGTGTTGCTGCAACCGGAAGGCAGGGTGCATACACCATCAGTGAGATGAAGGATACAAACTACAAAAATCTCTGATGTTTCTGCTGCACCCCAGCTCCTCTCACTATTAAAATATATCCAAGCAACTCTAAAGATAGTTGAATACTATTTTGTCCCATATTTACAAATTCTGCGCTTTGTATTTATTTTTTTCGCCCCACCTTTTTCTTTCCTTTTCTACCTCCAAATGCTCATTTTTCACCTCTACACCTTCATTGTTATTTTCCTCATGCCGGGTCCCACATGTTTCTCCCCTGTATGCTGGCCACAAGCCTCTGTGTTTCAGGGTTTACCTGTTGCCCCATGGTGGGCACTGTTTTTGGAGTCCAGCTTTGACCAGGATACCACTTACCAGGGTATGTGTATGGGGATTAGAAAAATGAGTAAAGAGAATGAAGATGCTATCATTCATAAAGAGATGGGGCCTGAGGCTGGTGTCATAAGGGGCAGCCATCCCACAAGGTGCACCCGAGGCCTCGGTTGGTCCCTTAGTGGGTGGCTTGAGGCCTCAGGGGGAGACAGACAGACAAATAAATTCACCATTCAGAGAGAGTTGGGGTATAGAGTTTATTTAGTGGGTTATGGAGGAGGAAGGAAAGAGGGAAAGGGAAAGAGGGGGAGAGAAGAGAGACAGATGCTGCCTCTCCAGAAAGGGGGAGAGAGAGATAGAAGTACTGAATTCTGGAATACAGGAGAGAGCAGCAAGAACCAACTGGTGAAGGGAGGCTTTCATCAGAGATGACAAAATGAGCACACCCACAACAATCACATACAGAGAAGAAAGACATCTGCAAAGCAGAGGTGGGACTCTGGTGCCAGAAACTTCAGTCTTTCATATAGGGCTGGGTAGGACTAGGTTTGCCTTTATTCTAAGTGTTTGAAATACCTTCCATCCCTAATTTATGGTTGGTGGCTAACTGTCGAATATATATGTCTGATTCACCCTAAACAGCCTTGTACTGCTTTGAACTCATAGGGCCCATTTGTAGGCAGGGTTCTGGGAAGACTTGAGGCCCTACTGGTGGAAGAAAAACTTTCAGTCTTTATTTTAACTTTTTATCTTCAGTCATGGTGGTGAGGGGGAAGCCTGTTATCTTTCAAGTTCACCAGCTTTATGCCTAGTTATGTCCTCTCTCCCTATCTGTCTGCCTATCAGGGTATCTTTCTAATTTCCAGTTCCTTAGTTTGACCTATAGTTCTCACATATTTCAAAGGCCCCATAGAAATAATGTATTGTATATAAGGGAGGAGCTGACACAAAGCAATATTGAAAGTTTTGTTGACTTCCTTAGCAAATCATTTATAACCTAATATACAAGACAAATATTATTTTATATTGATTAGAGGGAAATCTATTGCTGAGAACTACATAAATTTATTAGGTTAAGTTGTACATCTATAAAATGAGCTTGCCTAAAATCTTACAGAGAGAAATATATTTTCTGTGTTTGAAAATATTTTGTGCTGTATTAGTACAAGTGAAATTCACTAAATCAGTGAATTAGATGAGTGTGACTCACTCAGAAAGCTATGCATATCTCAACAAGCCAGAAGTATGGAAATATAAAGAGAATGGAGGGAGATTCTGTAGTTTCTATTTTCTTGATACTGTGTGGGAGAGAATTTGAATCAATGAAGTCAGGAGCTTGTGCTGAGAACAAAGGGGAGTAAACAAGAAAGACTATAGGGAGTAGTCAGGGGGATTTCCTTTATTTTGAATCCAAAGATGTAATTCAAGTGAAATTTACGCATGTCATATTTCAAACAGGCATGATCCCCACATGTATAGGTAATTCAAACATTGTAAATTAATTATGTCTCATCTAGTATACTTAGCTGGCATTGGGTTTAGAAGAAATTTTTTAATGATTAAAAGTGGGCTTTATTCCCTCCGTGGTTTTTAACTATTGGTTGGATTAACTTAGAAAATGAAACAAAAAAAGGCATGCCAGCCAGCCATCTCTTTACATCTATGTACCTATCCTTGAGTTAAGTTATCAACCATGTATACTTACATTAATCTATTATCTATCTAGGTACCTATTATTGCTACTCATCTATCACGTTTCTTCTATTTTTCTAAATGTATTATTGGTTGAAAATATCTTTACAGTTATTAAAACAAACACTGTTTATCAAAGTACCTGTGTGCTTATTATAAAAACTTTAGTTTTTACTTGGTTTGCTTCTTATCTTTAGTGGACAAGCCATTTTAGTGTCATCTGGGGTTGATTTCATATTCACAGACAACTCTTGAGCTGGCTTCCTCAGATGGTCCTTCAAAGACAAGTAGTGAAGTTCCAATTATGGTTTTAAAGGACCGTAGAAAGAAAACTGCCTTGAGGAAGAACGAACCTAAAGATGATGACTCTGTGTGTGTTTACGTGTGAATATTCATGTCTGTGTAGGTGAATGTGGAGGCCAGAAGTTCCATTCCTCATGTGCCATAAGCTTTTATTATTTTATTTTATTGAAAATAGCTATTATTTTATAAACTATATTCTGATTGCAATTTTAACTTTCCCATTACTTCTAATTCCTTCCCTCTTCCCATCCATCCTTTATGTCTCTTCATTGAAAACAAACAATAATCAGATGAATAAGAATAAAGCAAAAGAAGATAAGATAAAGCAAAACCAAATATATTTCAATAATACGAAACAAACAGAAGAAAAGGAGACAAAAACACAAGAATAATATATAGATGCAGAAACACGTGCAGAAACATGGGAAGCCCATGAAAACACAAAATTGGAAGCCATAATANTTCAGCATGAGATAAAGAACATCCAAAGATGCCAGTGAGCTTATGTCTGCTATCTACTGTTGGGAACGAGGCATATGCTTAAGAATAGTAAGACTCAGTTGGAGAAAATTAATTTTTCATTAGCAAATAGTTATCAACCAAAGGTAGCTTTTGGGTTAGGGATGGGGACCTGTCTCAACTTCTCTTCTTAGCCCTAGGACCCCATCTAGTACAGAATCATGTAGGCTCTGTGCATGCTGCCACAGTCTCTGAGAGCTCATCTGTGCATCGTTCCAGTTATATTTAGGAGGACTTGCTTCCTTTGTGTTGTTCATCTCCTTGGTTTCTTATACTCTTTTTGCCTCCTTTCTTTGCAGTTTCCTGAGCCTATAGAGGATATATTTGATAGAGACAACCCATTTAGAGCTAAATATTCCAAATTCTCTTATTTCCTGTAGATTGCCTGGCTGTAGATCTCTATATTTGCTCCCTTCCAATCTAAGATGTTTTTCTGATGATGGATAAGAAGGTATTGACCTATGAGTATAGCAGAATATCATGAGGAGTCATTTCATTCCTACATTTCTTTGGTTTTACCTTATTTCCCTGGCATTTCCAGTCTCATGTTCTTTGTTACCAAGCAATGTCATAAATGGGTATATCAAACTATAAGACCCTATTGTTGAGAACTAGACCACACACTGAACATAGAGAAGTCAAGCTGATGCCCACCTAGATCCTTTAGTCCTATGGATTAGTGTTCATGCAACAGGAGAGTACTCACATTCTGCCTAAGGAGAAATGCAAACACCAACCCAGCTACAAAACCTTCAGTCTATAGTGGTAACACGCTTGTAAGCTAAGCTTGTACAGTAGTGGCACAGTGCTTTTGGGAGTAAGAACCAACAATGATGTGATTTAAGGCCTACTCCACAAGGTAGAACCCATTCATGTTGTTTATGAGACAGTCTCTTATTGGCCTAAAATTCACAAATAAGCAAGACTGGCTGGTCAGCAAGTCCCAAGAAGTCACCTTTCTGCTGTTGCAGTTGCTATCCCACATGGGTTCTGGAGACTGAGCTCAAGTCCTCGTGTTTTCAAGGCAAGAACACTACTTATTAAGCTACCTTAACAACTCTTATAGGAGTCATTGATTAAAGGAGTAGCTAAGGTAAGGTTAAAAAAAATCCTATAGGAAAACATGTAAGATAGGCAGTGCCTCGGGGATATGTATGTAGCTCCTTGTGGGCACTTCGGTCTGGCTTATAAAAAGGTTTCAAGGAGAATGTTCTGGGACACACAGAGCTATAACTCTATTATTTGGATGGCATAAATGTAGTAAATTTCAAGAAATACAGTCAAGATGTAGAAGATGTCCATTATGTATTACACTGAATGTTTGACTCTTTACTATGTTTCATAACTGATTACTTTCTTCTTGTCCCAAAGTAAGATTTGAGCAAGCACTAGGACACTGTAGCCTTAAAGTCTTTTTCCCCTTTCAAACTTATTTATTTTAATTGCTATTCCCATGTTATTCAGGCTTGGAACTTTTGAATAGAGTACACACTAAACCTGTCTCTCATAGATATCATGCTGTATTAATCTCAACTATTTTACATAAGTTTAAGACCAACCTTGGTAAGAGCATAAAAACCATGATTTTTTTTCTTGGTTTCAAAACAATAACAAAACCCATGTGGCCTCTAACTCAAAATACTATTCATTGTAGATTATACTCAAGTTCATTTGCTTACAACTCTTGACCTTTCAACAATATTTCTGGTTTTCCTTTCGGTGTCTTCCTTTGAAAACTCTGAAGGTATTTTAGGTTTATTAGTGAGGCTACAGCGTGACTGATTTGTGTCATGCTTCTCAGTAATAAGATACACCATCACGTCAAGAGGCCAAGAAACTGTCCGAAAAGCCTTTAGAGTCTGTCTGTTCTTGTTTTCTTCATTTCAATATTTAAAAATTTGAAATATCCTTGTTTCATTGAGGCCCTGAATAAATCAAATATATGTTTTGGATTTACATTCAATGTGGTAGTGATACATATTTAAAGTACAATCTTTTATTTTCTTTGTTTTTAACCTGATTTAGTTTTTGAGATTATGATATAATTACATTATTTTTCTCTTCTCTTTCTTCCCTTTAATCCTCCCACTACCTGTATTTGCTTGAAGGCAGAAGTCACAAAATAATCCCACACCAGTTCAAATTTATGAATAATAAAGGGTTACAGATCACTGTCCTAGATAGCAGTCCTCTGCACAAACAGGAACAGAGTCTAGCAGCTGGAAGCAAGAGTGAGAAGCAAGGGAACAAGCACATAATTTACAGTTGCATTTACGTATAAGAGACCATGACCAAGTGGGTTGGTATCTTAAATGCTATTGCCTGAAGGAGCAGAATGATCTCCCACAGCATCTCCCCCTTCTGTTTAAATAAGAGAGTTCAAAGCCAATATATACACTAGGAACAGATATCAAGTATAATCAGAATTACACCCACAATAAACACTATTAAGCAAAGAACGTATGCTAAATGTTTTAACAAACATCCTATCCTAAAGAGTCTAAGTCTTATATTGGAAATGGCTTGGCTAGATCATAAGAGGACAGTAACTATGACTAGCTAATCATACACCATTGAAGGCCTGAGAAGGGAGATAATATTACATGAGCAGGCAGGAAGTACAATCAAACAGCTTCCAAAGTGAGCAATATTTGAGAGAGACTATTAGCCACCTGAACAATCACCCAGTCTCATTTGCAGTTTTGAGGCAACCAACTCTGGCTAAGGCCTGGCATAACTGACAGACCATTATTAGAGGCAGGGAACTTTTCAGAACTGTCTTACCTTGGCTTGGCAAGATTTGACAGTCTTTTTCTTTGTGTCTTGCTTATCTATTTCTGCATTTCCAGTTACCATGTACTTTGTAAGTGTTTGATATATGAACAGTTCCTTTTCCCAAAGGCCAATTGTGCCAAAAAGAAAACAAACTCCGAGTGGAGGGTCTTTGGTTCTCAGCATTCTCTCGGGAATAGATTGGTGCTGTCAGGAGCAATCATGTCTCATGTCAATAGAACCCTGCATTATTTAAATGCCATGTTCTACAGGTCCTGAAGTAGTTGAAGATTGCCTACCTAGACAGAATACAATCTCTATGTATCTAAAGAACCTAACTGATTTGACTGTATGTACAACAAACATGAACAACTATTGACCTATAATATTTAATACCTATATAACTTAAAGGCTAAAACTTCATGTCAGAATTTTAAATAATCTGTAAACAAATGTGCAACAAATGAGGACAATGACCTCAAAAATGTAGCAATGTATAAGTATCTTTATTAGACGTAGGAATAAAATATAATGCAATATGATAATATATCCTAAAAGTTGTTATCAATATACAAAATGTCCTAAACAGAGGTAGCAGCATGCATATATACAATCTGACAGGATAACTTTGCATAGGTGTACAAATATTTGTAAACAGAAGTAACAAATATAATTTGAACTTGTATCAATATACAAAAACTATACCAATGTAAATTATCATTAAATAGTAACTCACAAGTACTCTATTGCCCACTATTATTATTTCTCCTTTTAAAAAAAACAAACATAGCTTTCACCCCAACCCTGTATCTAATACAATTAATAAACAAAAACCCCTAAGTAGTGTTCCCAAACATAAGGACAAACTTTTTTGGGATGGGGCATGTTTCATTACACTTCCTGCTTAGTCAAGTATATTATATTCTTTCTAGGGTCTTCAATGAGATCAAAGACTAGAGAGTTGTAGTTACTTTCCTCTCATGACTTGGCCAAGTTATTTATTATACAAGACTTAAACTCATTAGGACAGTATAATTATTGAAACATTTACCACATTTCTTGATATATTTGTTCTTATTGTATATAATTTTGTTTTAGGCTTAGAACTCTCTTATTTAAACAAAGGGGGGAGATATTGTAGGAAATCCCACTGCCAGTACCCTTTAAGTTACCTGTTCAGTTTTATGTGGCCTCTTATACTATTTATGTTGATGTAAAGTGCCACATTTGGCCTCTTTTCTGGCTGTGGGATCGCGTTGCTGTTTCCTGTTCCAGCAGAGGATTGCTATCTGTGAGTCTACCCCTAAATAAATAACCCTCTATTGTTCTCAGTTCTGAGCTAGTGTGGGATTTCTTTTAAGCATCCTTCTTCACTTGCTCTCTTCCAAATTCCTGTATTTTTATTAATTATTGTTACATGCACATTATTGCATATGCACATACTTATACATGTCCAAATATAACTTGCTCATGATGTACCATGTTACTAAGAAACATACTGCCTTTCAGTGGGCTGCCAGATGCATAGGAATATTCTTAAATACATAAATGCAATCTTCTCACCCTGTAAAATGTCACTCACTTATATGTATTTTCTTAAAAGCTGACCACTTACTATTGGATATTTCTTTTAATATTTACCATTCATTATTTTTAAAAATGTGTTTCTTGCCATTTTCTAGGAGAAAATTAAAGCAGAAATCAATTCTGAAAGTGCTATTGAGAACATGGCTTCCACCCCTCTTCCCAATATGGATTTTATTTAAGATCTAGGTTGTTTCTTTTTTTTTCTGAGAGATTATTTTTATTTTTAACTTTTGATGTTGATTCCTCAGACAAACTCAGGTAATGTAGCCTGGTTAGCCTTAAGCTCAATGAGATCTTTCTCCATAGCCTCATGAATGCTGAAATTACAGGCATAACCACCATGCATAATTAAGTTTCTTAATTGAATTTTTTAAATGAAAATTAAAATGCTTTCTTTCACAGATACTTTTTTGTATCTAATGAAAAATGATATTGTGAGATTATTTAGAAAGCTTTTAATACTTTACAGTTAATCTGGAATATATATGTAACTGTGACACCATATCATAGTCAAACTAAAAAGACCATAGAGACTCATGCATACATTCAAAAAGGGATAGTTTCAATATTTATCATGAAAATTCACACTTTGTAAGTATCTTATTTCAGAAGCTTATATAGTTTATAAAACAGTTTTCCTTTAGATAAAGTTTCTATTTTATACTTAGCAAGCCATATTTGAGTGAATAAAACATTGTACTTCTTCCTAGGGATTAAACAAAGGTAGAATTAGTACTTAAAATAATTTTTCTGTTTGTATCTCACAACCCTGTTTCTATAATAAATATTTTCAAGAGCAAAGTATATTTTAATAAAAATTTTGTCTTAAAAATGCATTACTGAATAGAAAAAAATACTCCAAAGAGTAAATACTTTGGAATAATACTGATTTTGATAAAACAAAATGAAATTAATATTACAGCAAAAAGTTTAAGATTTTATTTCATGTATCTATTTGGTGATTTTTTACCTTCTATTAATTCTTTGTAGATTTCATATTATGAATTCTGATACCACTTATCTTCTTGTTTTCTCCCATATATCCCCTGACCTTGCAAATTCTCCTCAAATCAAAACTGTACGTAAAAGAATAACCAAAACCGAAGCAAAACCAAACCAAACAAAAGTAAAGACTGAAGTGGGATTCCCCTCTGTGTGCTGTGAATATGTTTTATTACCATTTTTTAATAAAGAAGATGCTTTGGCCTGTGGCATGGCAGATTATAGGTAGGTCATAAAACTAAACTGAATGCCTGGAGAAAGAAGGCCAAATCAGATAGATGGCATGCAGCTGCTGAAGGAGAAGGATGTCTGAAACTTACTGGTAAGCCGCATTCTTGTGGTGATACATAGATTAATAGAAATGGACTAATTTAAGATGTAAGATATAGTTAGGAAAATGCTTGAGCCAATGACAAAATGTTGTAATTAATGCAGTTTTTTATGATTATTTGGGTCTGGGTGGCCAGAAAATGAAAGCGCAGTCTCCGTTTACAAAAGACAACAACAACCACAACAAAAGAAAAGGAGAAGAATCTTGCCATAGAGACAGTAGTGTGGCTTGTTGAGTCACATAGTTTACACTTTAATCCTTTCATCTTTTCTTACAATTGTTCATTGCCCCGAGTCTTTGGTCTGGTTAGAGACCTCTGGTTTCTACCTGTGATGGACTCTCACTGGGGATCCTCTTGGATGTCTTCTTATTGTCCTGTGTCAAGGAGATCCTAACGTTTTGAATTTCTAGGCTCCTCCCCTTAACGGGCTCCAACAGTTCATAGATGAGGCAGATGTTAGGGTGGGCCAACTCATAGCTCTGGGCCTGGGTAATAGCTGGTCAGCTAGCTAGCTTTCCCTCAATGCCACTACCCAGGTGAGCTCTCCAGTCCTACCTCAGCTAGTTTACCCAATGCAATATGCAGCAAGGAGTGGGCCAGTTCTCCTGGTCTTGGGCCTTCAGAACTAGGTCACTCATACTCTCACCACCAGGGAGAGCTCTTCTGTGTTTCCATGTAAGGTGTAGGGCCTTCTCTTCCAGATTGCTGTGGGCAGCATATGACGGGAGAGCGCAGGTTCAATTCTCCGGCTATCACACCCTCAGAGCTCACCTGCACCCCTCTCAACAGGGTCAGATCTAATGTGCTGGCCCTGCAGGTGCAGGGCCTCCTTTCCTTTCTGCTGCACCTAGTGAGATGCAGGGGTAGTTCTTTCACTCTTTGACCCCAGTGCCAACTCTCTCTTTCGCAGTAGGTAGGAAGGGCAGAAGCAGGAGGGCATCTTGCTCACGCCCATGCCACCACATCAGCCATGGCAGGACTACTGAGATAAATTATTTAATGATTATCACAACTATTCTAGTTGAGAAAGTAAATTTTGAAATCAGGCTTGCAAAGAAAATATGTTGATTCAGACCCTAAGTAAAACAGCCAGCATGACAAAAGCTGAGGCCAGACAGCCACTACTCCCCCAGTTCTTAAATATGAATTCTATTATTGGAGACTAGATAGGATCTTATGCAAGGATATCAAAAAGGGAATAATTTACCAAAGCAGGTGAATTTTTATGAAGATTCAACTTCTGCATTCTCTAAGAGCTTTATCTGAGAAAACATCATGTGCAAAAAAGCTCCAGAAAATAAGAATTACAGTAATCCAGGCTTGAAAAATCAGAAGCATTTATGTGCATAGGGAAACCTTTTGTTCTGATTTGTGCCCTTTCTCTTCCTGGGCTTATTTCAGGATAGAACATGCACAACAATAATAATTGCAACCAGAACAAAGAATCCCAAAGAAGATTAAAAATTAGAAATCTATTAAGTATGAGTTCACATATATTTTTCTAGTTTCAATGAGAGCAAACTATTATAAAAACAAGTGTCTCAGTCATTTGATACTACCCACTAAAGGAGATATGTTATTAATTCAGTAGTTTATTAGCAGTGAGCCACCAAATGGCTGCTATATTCCTGTATAGTTTGAAAATAAATGTTTCCAAATATTTTATGCCAACATATTTTCATCCTGAAATGCTCAGGTGTGTTTGTGTGTCTTTGTGTGTGTGTGTGTTGTGTGTGTGTGTGTGTGTGTG
>LOEQ01001817.1:219934-232173 GCA_001685075.1 Bramus lutescens
ATCTGGCGCCCTCCTCTGGTGTGCAGGCATACATGGAGGCAGAATGTTGTATACGTAATAAATAAATCTTTAAAAAACCCATATCATTATATAGTCCATTTATTAATCTTTAAATGTTGGTACCATTTATAATAGATTTGTCTGGGATAATTTAAAAAAAATCTTTTCTTCTGCCAGAATAATTTAAAATTTAAGATTTATCTTGTCTTCTGGTAGCATGGGCATGCATAACCTCACTCATACACACTCTTAGTTTCACCATTTATGACGTTGGCCAGAAGGACCTCAACATACATTATGTAAGCACCGACATGAAGGATCCTTCAGGAAACATTGTTGTGGAGCTACAGTGTAGGAAATCCAATTAAGCACAATAGAACCTTACATAGAAGATAACCAAACCACAGAAGCTGATAGGAAGGAGGGGCTATTAACACAAAATGTGTGATTCCTAGGCAGGGGTCATCATTACTTAAGAATATCTTAAGAAATAATCCATTGCTGTTTTATGACAGTATATTTCAGGTCAGTTTGTCACAATCCAACAGAAGACTGACACACCATTTGAAAAGGGGTTCACACAAATGGAACATGAAAATACTTATAAAATGAAATAATAGAATGAAAATGTTTCCCACAAGCAAAGATTTTTGACTTCTTAGATGTGACCTTGCTAGACAAAATTTGTCACTGAGGGTGACTTAAGGTTTCACAACCCACACATAATTTATGTTCCATTCCCTCTGCTTGCGGTTCTGTTTCAAGAAGTTCTCAACCTCCTGCTCCAGCCTCCAAGCCTCTTTTCTGTGGTAGGTTGAATGTATTTGACTCCCATAATCTTATAGGGAAGCGGCACAATTAGGGGGCATGGCTTTAGCGCAGTAGATATGGCCTTTTCGGAGGAAGTGTGTCACTGTGGGGATGGAATTTGAGGTTTCCTGTGCTCAGGATGTTACCGCCCAGCGGGTAGGTTAGCTTTCTATTGCCTGCGAGATATAGCACTCTCAGATTCACATTGCATATCTGCCTGAAAGCTGTCATGCTCTCCACTATGATGACAATGACTGAACCTCTGAAACTGAAAGCAAGCCACCCCATTCAAATGTTTTCTTTACAAGAGTTGCCATTGTCATGAATGAAAAGTATAAGCAATGAAACTCAAGACTACAACAATAACTAATGATTCTTATTTGACTTCTACAATGTGAGAACAGAAAGGAACCATTTAATTCTTGTTCATATTTATGCTGTTAGCACTTAGTAAAGTATCGACTGTGCATTGCATTGTATGTCATCTATAACAAAGGACCCTCAACCATAATGGATGATATATTTATCAGTAGATCATAGCTGTTTCTATTTAGAGACTGTAGCATAAGTTCTCTGGATCCTCTGTTCTAGAGTCTCTCTGATAGCATGGAACCATCATTTAGGGAGTGTTGTGGGTTTTATTAGACATTCATGTAGCACAATTAATAAAAACTCAGAGACAGATATTGGGGTACAACCTGAAGAACAGAAAAGAGTAGAAGCCAGCCCACTGGCTCTTACCTCTATCTCAGTCTGAAAATGGTGATCCTGCCTCCAGGAAAACTCAGAATGATTTTGAGCCTGAGAGCTCTCTCCTCCCACTTTATAATCCTCTCTACTTTTGGCATTAAGGGCATGCACCATTACTTCTTGGTTTCTATGGCAAACTAGTGTAAGTACTGGGATTAAAGGCAAATTCATTGTTGCCTGGTCTTCAAGGCTGGCCAGTGTTGTGGCTGTTTTACTTTTTGATCCTCATGTAAGCTTCATTTATTAAAGTACAAATGAAATGCCACTATATATTCAAGTGGAGAAAGATGAATTTAAAATCTTTTAAATTATCGTTGGAAAGATTCAGTTTTTTGCAGACTGTTGAGTATATGACAATGATTCCTTGCCATGTGAGATTCTCCAAAATGACAAATTTATTGAACCGATCAAGGAAGAACAAGTAAAACACTAAGTAGCCCAAGTATAACATAGAGTCTTCACTATTTTGTAACCTAAAAATGGAAAAGATGCCACATGATTTTTATTGTAGATTTCCAAGGGTAGCATAGAAAATATACAGGACATTAATACCAAGAAATAGAAATACCAACAACATAGTCATTTTTGAAATTGGCATTTCACACTCCCAAGTGTCAATGCTAAATATATTTGAAAAGATATAGAAAGATATATGTAAGACTGCATTTACTCATCAGAGAGGATGCCAGGTTGTGCTGCATGGTAGGGCCTTTAGCTTGCAATAATAGCTGTCCTTGTTTCTGAAGCATGAAATAAAATAAGTAGTAGATTGGTTTGAAAAGAAAATAAAGCATTCACTTGAGCATGCAATCCCATAGTTATCGTGGTATACTTAAGATTCAGATAGAATTCATAGAACCTGGTTACTTTTACTAGGCTCATCAGATAGAATTTCTTGTGACTATGGTAACTTGGCTAGAGTTAAAAGGATGATTCATTTTCTATATCTAGATTCAAAAAAAGAAAGAAGGGATAAAAATATTGAATTGTATATATATTCTCAGTTGATATATATATATANATATATATATATATTCCCACATGTGAAACAGTGAAGGACAAATATATGGATTAGTAGAAATATCTCCCCTTAACTTACCTTAAACAAAACGCTCTCGCTTACAAAGTTTGTTGATGAGCCATCTGTCCAATAGCTTTGAAGTGACCCAGACAGCCTTGTGGGTAAGAATACTAGATACAGATGCGAAGACAAGCAGAAGTAGAATTGCGCTCACAGTGGCCCCTATCTCCACAACTGTTCAGGTTAATTGCTCTTTGGGGAAAATTGACCAACTAACTACTTTGAAGCAAAACTACTCTAAAACCAATCTCCTCAAATGAAAAAGAAGTCCTTTGACACAAAGGCATTTCTGAGAGTCAACTGCAGAGGAAAATCTAATGATCTGTAAACCTTCACAGCTGTTGACAGTTGTGCTTGGCCATTATCGAAGAGCAAAATGAGATAAAAGTGTGACATTTAAAATGAGTTTACAGATGGGCTTTACAAACTTATGAATGATGAGAATTTTGCATTTAGCCATTTAAATGTCACTTTGGCAAGACCTTTTTACCATTTTCATTGGATAATAGATAGGCAATGATTCAGACTTATAACTATATTCAAATCATGACTACAATGTTTAGAAGCTATGGGAACAGTATTGAGTCTCTTAGCATTCATGATCATAAAAGTTCCATCTATCATATTGGGATGTAAGTATTGATGGATTTCTGTTGGCTACTCAAACATCATTTCTGCAAAATATTTTTACTCCACGAAATATTGATTTGTCTCACTCCCTTTAATGTGAATCTTAGAAACCTATGCAATGCCTCTTTTCTTGGTGGCTGATACTTTAAGATCATACAATGCATAAGGATACAGCTTAGCCATATGACCAAAAATCATTTCCCTAAAAGGTAACATGCTACACATTAAGAGATCAAAAATTATTCTTTCAATGTCTCCAAAATTAGCCAGTTTCTTGTAGGAGTGGAATGCCTGTCTACTGAAAGAGTAGCAATTGCTCTATTGTCGTGAGTCATTTGTCTATCATACCAAACACAACATTTTTGAGGTATAGGAATTGTGTGTGTGTGTGTGTGTGTGTTAATGAAACGTTCTTACTCTAAATATTTTGTACACATAGCCTTCATGATATCTACCTTTTTTCATTTTGTCTCTTCACTATGGCAGAATTTTATTTTGTTTTATTTTATTAAATATATAGTAATTGTATTTATTCTCTGAAAATTGCACATGAACACAAACACACACAATACACACAGACACTGTGTTTTGATATTATCTATATTCCACTACCTCCTTCAGGAATCCCTAACATTTCTCCTTTCCTACTTAATTTTCTGTATTGTTATTATTATTATTTATCTTTTTATTCTAATTAATATTTTCCAGATATACAACAGTGTGGGGCTATCCAGTAGGTCATGACAAAACTATCAAAAGCCACTTCTACAAATGAATCTCCTTCTTTCAGTAACCGTAAATTATAAATAGCTCCTTAGTTTTCACTACGACCCCAACAGGTCCTCCCCATTCATTTTAAAAGCTTAAATGTCGTGATTTGGCTTAGGTCTTATGCAGACATAACATGTAAATGGTCATGTCATTTGCAGATGACAGCAGTTCATAGCTCTTTACTCTACACCCCCACTGCTATGATGTTCTCTGAACCTTGGGTAGAGGCAAGCTGAGATAAATGGCCCATCTAGAGCTGAGCAATCACAACAATTTACTTGTAGCCTGTTGACGAGTTTGAGACTATGCATTAACCACTACCCATGACTACGAGGAATTTCTACAGCTAAGGTTCAGAGTATCACAAATGTGTGAGTATAAGCATAAATATGTGAAACAATACTAGTATGACCCCTCCACCCCTGCCCTGGGCCTATGGTCTCCTAGTCAAGGCCTTTGTCCAAATTTACTGTACCAGCCATGAAATTTTCCTGAGGAACAGGCCTCAAATCCAGTCAGGAGTAGTTGGTACCTTTATAATCATTGTGACATCACTGGACCAGCAGGTATGAATTTATTTGATTACCAGCATTGTTGGATTCATGGTCCAGAACTATATAAGATCTTCTTGGCTTTTATCTCCTTGAAGCCTGCACAATACCTTAAAGAACTATGAAAACTTGAAGAAAACAATCCCCTTCTCTGTTTCCCCATCAACAATAAAACTGTAATCATTAGGCTGAGATAGGCTAGGAGGGGAAGTTGTAGGTCTCAAAAATTTTCACCCAAAGCAAATTAATAGCCAGATATATAATCCAGAATGTTTATTGCAAGGATTTCATGTCAACATATTATAGAGATATTTACTTGTATTCTCAATAACCAAATGTTTGAACCACCTTAAAGGTCCATCCACAGAGGACTGGATAAAGAAAATATGTTATATGTTCAATTGAGTTTTCTTGAGCCTTATATAGGAAAGAAAGTATGTCATTTACACAAACATAGATATAATTAAAAAATAATGACAAGGAAATTAAGTCAGTCTTAGTAAAACAAATATTACACATTTCCCTAATTTATGGCTCCAAGATATTAAGCAGAATATAAAAATTATGCATTTAAAGATGAAATGAAAGTGGAAATAAGACAGGATTTATTTAGAGTGGCATAAGCATCAGGATAAAGGGATGCATGAAGACTATGAGGAAAAATGGATAAAGTATGCATTATATTTTATTATGGAAATCTTCTTAAAAACCATTACTATGAACAATAAATATAAAGTAATAAAAATGGAGTCAAATTTCATAAGAAAAAATTCTCACTTTTCTCGTCTTTGTACTTGGATTTCATGAAGTACTATACTCACTGGGGATTTATTTACTCTGTTGTCTTCCGTTCCAGAGACAGATTGGGGGAGGGAGGGAGAAAGTAAGGAGGAGGAATGAAAGGGCGTGGAGCCTAAAACTCTGGTTATTGAATGACTAGGAATTAATAAGTGTTGATCATCACTGCTATTGCTAATATCCTTAGTGCACCATTATTAGCCCTCTATTACTGTGGTTGCTTTAGTTTCCAGAATGCAAGCTTATCATTGGAGTTTGGGTTTCTTATCTTCTCTGACTGACATATTTTGAAATTCTAACACATAAGACAATAAAAATGTTGGCAACCTGAAAAGGAGAAATTGGAAATATGTTGAATAATCTTAAACAAAAGATGTGACATACTGAAATTCAGGTGGAAACACCGTTAGCCTTCCTCCATTAAAATCTTGGCATGGTGATTAAAAATAATTTTAATCCTTATTACAAACTCCTTAGTTTAATGGGATCCCTGACAATCAAGCTGGAGCCAGGAACAATGGTTTCATGTTAGATTCTTAGTTCTGGAGGAGTAATAGTGTGAGGACTCTGGCCTGATAGCGCACTTGCATTTTAGGTGTGCTAGTTACAGCGCTCTCTCTTCTTAGGAAGTGTGTCCCAGTTGGATGATACTGCCATGTTTTGCATGTCCAATAGCCAACATAGAAATATTTGCAACTAAGAAAGACAACACATCACAGGAATATAATGGTCTTTGGGGCTTGTTTCTGCAGAGATAATAAGAAACCACACATAAGCAACTCTCCAAGCCAACAATGTGCTCATTCCTTTTTTTATTGATAATTATCTTTTACATATCTGAATAAGCTTACACTCCTGAAGGTGTAAAAATATGCCCTGGAGGTATAGCTAGCAAAAATTAACACTCCACCGCACATACTAATTAGGATTTAATTAGGGAATTTAAAAAAAATGCCAAGCACATGTTTTTGCAAGTGCATAATCACTGACTTATTGCTTGTAGGTTTTCTACATATTTTTCATTGTAAATATCCAATTATAATTGTCATTTAGGTCAGACTGTAAAACTCAAAGTCTCACTCAGAATAATGAGAATTTGTTTCCTTAAGCATAATGTCCTCTAGGATAGTTTTATATCTTTTAATTTACAGTGTGGTCTATGCAGTTTCTTCCCCTGGCATTGAATTTAGGTAGTGTTTTCCTCATGAAGTAATGTATTACTTTTCAGCAAAGCCGCTTGTCTTGTGTTTACAACCAGGGCATATGGGGAGAAAGAGACAAGCACAGTTCTGTTCTTGCTCCAGAGAGGTTTTTCACAATGTCTGTCAAGCCACTGCTTCCTTTTCATAGTAGCTGCTGCCTGTGGGCCTCCAACTCGTACCAAACTGTTGGAGTGATTTATAGCAGATTTGTTTTGACCTGTCCCTGGTAATGTTCAAATTAAAGTCACAGCTGGAAAAGAAAATAGTGTGTGTCATGGATGTCTCATTGAAGGTGCAGAAACTGTTCCGAGTTTGATTTGTGACCACTACCACAAGCTTTTAAAAGCTACAGAGTTGATGAGGGATGATGCCTAGTGCTGATTTTTTAATCACACCACCATTATGGAAATAATAGGTTTTTGCAGTAATAAGCAATTCTACCACTTGGACAGAATTTTAGGGTCCTTTTACAGCCACTTGTAATGACCACTGAACTGTTTGGTCTAATGAGTGAGAAGACTCCAACATCTTTATTCAAAAGTCACTAATGATAATTGCCACCTATCACCTCATTCTTCAGAGCCCAGAACATACCTCCACCGAATCCCATTAGCAACACTGTGGGGCCACAGTCCCATCTTCCTAGTATCTCATAATTAGGTCTAATTTATTTCTGATCCAAGGATGGCTGTTGTAATTTGTGTGAAATTCATCTCTTCAGTTGTGTCTCAATATCATTCGAGTCTATTTTTTTAAATATTCTATTGAAAAACTAATAAATATGACCAGTGACAAAATGGTTAGCAAAAAAAAATCAATAATACTGTTTATCTATACAGTATGGAATTAAGAATAAAGAATTCAGAGTAGAGTTGACCTAATTGAAGCAGTTTTCCATATCTTCACAGATGCTAAACCTTCAGGAGTGAGTTTCAATGAGACTGGGTGGTTAGGCACTAAAATTAGAGAAAGAAAAGGATATAATAGGTAGATAGTTGGTTGAAGAGCGTGTATTAGCATGTGTGAGGATTATCTTAGTTCAGCCTTCCAGTGCAACACACACACACACACACCAGCTTTTATTAAAAAATGATAGGTTAAATAAACCTCAAATGATGATAACTATACCATTACTACTACTATTACCAATAATAAAAGTTAATAATAATAATGGACATTATTATATCCCTCTTACATACAGTTACATTCTATGCAGAATAGAGGGTTTTCACAGTTCTTAACATAAGTGCATATCTGGAATTCATTTAAAAAGACATCAATAAATCAATAAAGATGCTCTGTGGGGTGTGTGGGTCTTGATAAGAATTTATCAATAAATACCCAAGGATGCTTTAATCTTCCACACATTCCTGGCTTTAGTCCCAATAAAGAAACTTATTGATCCAGAACCCAAGAAACAAAAGTGAGAATGGCCTGTAAATAGAAAGCACTGTCTGCCAGAGACATGAAGAGTGGTTATCCACTCTTTCTTATTTATCTTCTCTAAAAATGCTGAAGAAAGGTTATATTTCTATGTAAGAGTTAAATAAATTATATAGCCGGGTGGTGATGGCACATGCTTTTAATGCCAACACTTGGGAGGCAGAGGCAGAGGCAGAGGCAGAGGCAGAGGCAGAGGTAGGCAGATCTCTGTGAGTCTGAGGCCAATTTGCTCCTGATCTATGAGAACTAGTTCCAGGACAGGCTATAAAGCTATAGAGAAACCCTGTCTCAAAAAAAGAAAAGAAAAAAAAGAAAAGAAAAGAAAAGAAAAGAAAAACAATCAATCAATCAATAGAGGATATAAAGTATATAAAGGAAAATCATATCTTAGAATTAATAAATGTTAAATAGGGAGAGACAAAGAGACAAAGTACACCATCTAAAAATACTAAGCCTTATCTGAAGAAGTCATGAAATACAATCAGGTTAAGCCAAATATTTAAGGAATGACTCAGTATGAAGATAGGGAAGCAATAAGATATTTGCAAGCTAAAGCTGTCATTTGTCAAAAGACATCAGAAATCAGAATGCCTCACTTGAAGATATAAAAAGAGAAGCTAAAAATGGCAAAGAGGTGTAGGAAATTAATCTTTTGAGTATATTTGATATTGACCAGACACAAATTAAACACATCCATTTTTTATATTTTTAATATAACAACAGAAAAGGTGAACTTGTAAATCACTTAATGATGTAAAAGGAGCCACACAATTGCATGAGTTATTATGGGAAGAAAATCTCAAGCAAAACAGCTCTATTTTTATAATAGATGACTACTTCAATAGGACATAGACCATATACCCAATATTTCACAGACTCACTTTGAAATCAGTCTCATAATGGACTTTATTATAACTCTCAAATCTCCATTACCAAAGCATTTTAAACACAACCAAGAAACAATTATCTGGTTGTGTCTACATTTTCTACCTCCAATCTGTAGTAATTCAACATTGATATGCTTAATTTTCACTTTACATTCATATAAAAAATGTTAAAAATGACAATATTTTACCTCTTTCTCTAAAGAGATAGAGTCTATTTCCCCACACTTTAAATATAGCATTGTAGCAAATAATCAAGTAGGAATTATTTTTAAAAAAAATGTTATATTTATTATCATTTTGTATGTGTGTGAGTCTGTGTCATGATACACAAGTGCTTATCAGGTGATAAAAATGTGGATACATTTCTCAACCTCTGCCTTTATAAATTTTCTTGGACTGAAAAAAAGTGAATTAGAATTTTAAGTCAGGTACCTATACTTGCTGAGCAATGTCTCCTATGCCCTTTGTGGGAATTATGAGCTCCCATAATAAGGAAACGTACAAGGATCCTTGGTTCTCTTTGATATTGTGCATTCTATATGAACAAATAAGGCACATTTCAAGTAGGATAACAGTCAGAGAGGTCCCAATAATACAATTTCTTCTATTCTTGCTCCCTCACACATGCCTCGACTGTCTACAAATGTGACAACATAGTAATGATGACCCAGGTTGAAAGCTGCCCAGCTATTATCAACAAAATTGCAAAGCTACAGAATCCTGAGCTGTATAAATGAAATCTACTTTTAGTTCCCAATTATGAGATTTCTATCATTTTAAATTTGTGGAGCAAATGTTAACCAATAAAATTAGACCATATTAAACATTGAACTTTTATCTATTTGACTCAGAAACAATAGTATTGTGATATTTAAAGATATTTAAGCAAGTTTTTAGAGGCTTCATAGTAGAATAAGTGTCTGTTTTAAATAAACAATGTCCTCGAAGGATTGAAATTCTCAAAGGCATGAAAGGGTATAGAATAAAATTCCCTCTCCAGAAGTTCAGTTTTCATACCTAGTTGAAAATTCTGTTACCAGATTTGAAGTGTCTTTCCTAAGATATTTAAACCTTAAAGAAGAGATTTTTTTGAGCTATATGTGCTCTGTTTTTCATTTTCCTCCTTAAAAAATAATCTGAATGTCTAAAACCCTTTGCCATTTTCAAGTCCTGGATCAAGAGATGCTCATTAAATCAGGTTTACCCCGATCTCACTACTTAATTTATATCAGTCTCCCAAAGCGCTTCTAATCCTCTTATGTGGCTTTATTTTTTTTCCCATCCTCAATATCACTTTCTTTTCATTTAGCCTTGTTCATTTTTTTGTTGTTGTAAGTTGGCTACTTTATTTCCTTTGACAGAGATTATACAGGCAAATTAAGCATGGAACTCAGTACGTAGCCCAGGCTGCCCTTAAACTCTGATGTTCCTGCTTTAGTCTTCAGTGTTCTAGTACTAAATGTGTTCACAACTCTGGAACAAAATATCACGCTCTGGTCCACTGTGAGCATTATTTGGTGGAGGTGATATTTGCTCAGCTGATATTATCTCTTGTGCTCATTATGTTTTCTGGAGAAAGAGGTAAATTTATGCATTTAAAGATATATATTTCAAGCACCTAGCATATTATGTACACATGTTAAGTACTCAATCAATTCTTGATTAATTGCAAAATTCTGAGAAATACATCACAGAGAAAAATGAAAAACATCAGTGGCATTATGTTTAGGAAAAATACTTGATAATGACCTAATTATTCAAGTATTTACTGAGAGCTGAGTAATGTGTCTTGGTTATATGAATTATAAGATTATTGAGCATAAACTATTTGAGCTCTCTTACTTATTAAAAAGAACCTATCAGAGCTGAGAAAAATATCACAAGTATACAGGTTAGATATATAAAGAGATATAAATAAACATTGAGAACAATGCTGCAGAAGAGACTATATACAAATATCTTAGAGAACTGGAAAAAATGAAGTACTATAAAGCATAACAATTGTTCATGGTACAGAAAAGAGAATGATAAATTTTGCTGAAACACCGAGAAACTTCCAGTCAATGAAGGGCAGCTTTGAAGACTGGAGGAATTACAAATGAATGGAAGACCGGCAAAGAACAGAGACAATGCCACAGAAATGAAGTCGCTGTGAACAGGTCCCCAAAGGTCCTAACCATTTAACTTGTGTTTGATAACCACCTGAATTTTGTAAAGTGCTCCTCATGACTTGTGAGATGTTATCAATTAATAGTAATTTATGGTAGTTAGAGTGATCTTCAGTGACTACAAGCATACAATCCCCACAAGATGAAATGTTTATATATGATACTTCATTTATATCATATATTTTGTCATAATCTGCCAAGTTTGGAGAGTATTAATAGTGTGGTGGATATAATTTTATTTTAGAAAATAAATATTTCTGAAGGCATGGTAAATCTGATTTTTACTATCTTTGTAATAAAAATTAGCTCCAAGTTTTTTAAAATTATTTTGTTAGTGTGTGTGTGCGCGCGCGTGCACATGCACATGCGCTGTGATCTTACATATACATGTGTGAAGATGCCATAGGTCAACAACAGATGAGTTCGTCGATTGCCTTTTTACCTTACTTTTTGACACCCTGTCTTTTTCTGGACTTGAAGCTCACCAACTGTCTGCTCCAGCTGGCCAATGCGCCCTGGGATATTCCTCATTCTACTATCCCATACCCGGAATACATTATTTTACACAGACTCTGAGGGCCTGAAGGTCTTCAAGGATGTGAGGAAAGTGCGTTCCTGGTTGAGCTTTGTGCTCCGTTCCAGCATTAAGATTTAATGCTGAGTGAAAAGATCTGACCATGACTCAGGCTGAAATCTTCTCTCCCTTTTATTGCTGATGGTGATTACATTTAATTTTCCTGAAAGAAGAGCAGTGATTTGGGGGTACATTCAGAAAAGGTGCTGATGCCTCTGATGTGCAAACTCATGTCCTGGATATGAATCACCAACACTGGGTCTATCTGCCCTTACTGTAAATAAAAGATAGACAGGAACGTCTCTGTCCACAGATAACTTTCTTTTCCACTTGGAATGATTTTGTTGCCAAAATATTTTGCAGATTCTTCTAACACTATATTCTTTATTAGAACGAGATCAGGGCCAGGTGGTGCTGGCACACGCCATTATTCCCAGCACTCAGTAGGCAGAGACAGGTGAGTTTGAGGCCCTGGTCAACAAAGTGAGTTCCAAAACAGGCTCCAAAGCTACAGAGAAAGCCTGTCTCAAAAAAGCAGAGAGAGAGAGAGAGAGAGAGAGAGAGAGAGAGAGAG